>VWYI01039936.1:1576-36189 GCA_013399455.1 Anthoscopus minutus | reverse complement strand
CAAGTAATGTGTTTGTTCTGGGTTTTTTTGAGAGGCAAAATTAGAGAGAAGTGGTTACTTGACTAGGGTCACTGTAAATGTCTGGTGAAGTCAAACAGCAGTGTGCTGGCACACTTGCACTTATCTGAGCCTTTTATGCTCTTCAAAATAAAAACACATATAGTGAAAATAATCTTAATATTCAAAAGCAAGAACTGACTTTCTGTGCTCAAGGTACATTAAAATTATGAGAAAAACACCTCCAGGCACCTTTCATACCTCCCTTCTAAAACACCCTCTACTGAATTGTCGGTCTCTACAGTACAGTTGCGTGCTTTGAATGGCAGAAGTACAATGTCTTATAAAGTTATAATCAGGCTAGATCTCACTAATCTGGGTTATGCCTCAACTGTGAAGGCTCTTTTGAGTAAAATCATTTCTTTATTAATGAGATTCAGCCCAATCTCGCTGATAAAAATTACTTTAAAAGATGTCCCTTTGCTGCTATTCAAATGAATGGGAGAAAACGGTGGGTGTTTTAAGAGCTGTCTTCCTGTCATATCAGGATGGATCTCATTAGTGAAGGGAATGATTTTACCAGGAAAAAGCTTCTACAATGAGAAAACATAGCCTACCATAGATGAGCAAAATTCAAGTCTAAAAAAAAACCCTTAAAAATCATCTCAGTGCTCGCACTCAACTCTCAAAAAAAAAAAGTACTTTTTAAGTTGAACTGGATAGGATCTCATTAGTATAGGAACTATTTACTTAAAAGACCTACCAGAATTATTCTACTGTTCAACCTAGATTAATCAAGTCAAACATGATTTTGGGTGAAAAGAAGAAACTGACTTAAAAAATAGACATAGAGGGATTATAATCCACAGATTTTTTTAAAGAAGCTGTCATACGTGTGCCCAGGTAAACTTTTAAACCAGTGCTTGGAATATCAGATAGATGTGACCAACCACAAGTTACTGACACAAAAAGGTAAATACAAATAGTGCTAGGCTACACAGTATTTACAATAGCCTGATTATCCTTCTCTTTGAATGATTAGAAGGAAAGGCTACAAGAACCATATAATTTTAGCCATTCTTGATTCCTTTTGCTATCAAAAGAAAGACAGGGTCAGCTGGGTCCTGAATTGCAACCAGTGTGGGAATCTGTCCTTTTTCTTGTTCATCCTTTATTGGGTTATGAGATTCAACTAAAATCTTGCAATGGGTTCTCCCAATTAGCATTGCTCTGAATGTTAAAGCCAATGATGATAAAAAAAAGATCTTATGGTGAAGGAGTGGACATGGTTATCTCAATTTCAAAAGCACTTCCAGAAAAGAGGGAAGGCTGGGAGGGTGTACTGCAGATGTGCACCTCAGAGTCCTATCTGGACAAGAGCAGGAATTTGGAGAAAATATCACACCCAGCTCAGAAAATTACCCAAGCCTGTAAATACCTATCTGAATAGAAGCTAAGCATAAGAGACTGTGTGTCTTTCAGACTGTGATTGGCATTGCAGTATTAGACAGACAACAGTGACTGCAAAATCACATCGATAGACTTGTACAGTGTCTCTGGTTTCCTACTACAGGGCTTTTCTAATATTTTGATGCCTTTATTCTTCTCTCATAGCACTTCTCCATGAAGCAATATAGCCAGCTGCAGATACTTATCCAAGCTGCAAACACAAACCTAGACAGGAATCAGCTTTTGATTTAAATAGCCCCAAATTAATTTGAATCACTGTAAGATTACACACACCTGTGCCCATGGATGCCTTTTTCTGTGTTCTGGCCCTAGAACTTTTGCAGAGATTTCTCAATGATTCAGTGCAGCAGCAGCTCCAGAGGTATGGAAAGATCAGCATGTAAGTCCATGTTCACCAGAACCCAACTTGAGAGATATTTTAAGAGTAATTTTCTCATTATCACCACATAACAAATATTAATGTAATAAACACTCATTGGTTTTTTTCAGTGTGCTAAAAATAATTTACGATCAGCAGATTACTGAACATACTTGGAACTTTGTACAAGTTAATTGCAATAAAAAAATAGACAGTGGGAAATCTAGATTTTGTGTGAGGTAGGTTTTATTTTTTTTTTTTTTCTGTTCAAAGACTGTCAGATTCTTTGACATATCTACTGGCTGGAATTTCAGCAAACCTTAATATATACACTACTCATAGATTTACAGTTGCAAATTAACCCTGTAACATGCTTTACAATAGTTAAATTTAAAATTATTTTTATCCTTCACATAAATGCACACATTCAAGCACACAAAACCACACCAGCTCATATGCATGTGAAAATCTATAGTGATGTTTTATTTTAGCCCACCTCGAGGTGGGCTGGACCTCAATCATTCACATTTTTATACATTCTGAACATGTTAAAACAAATCTGTCCATGTCAAAAAAGTGAATGCCATGGGTGTTATCTTTCCAGATGAGAAAGCTGCTCTGAGGTCTGATTGCAGCTATCTGAAATGAAAACACTGTAGGTGTATCCCACATTAAATGTTCAGCTTGAAGCTAGCAGTTAAGCATGTCACATTATTACATGCATAATAATATGATGAGCTGCAATGACAGAATGCCAGCTTCCCACCAAAAATTAAAGCAACAAACACTGATTTCTTGCAAGGATACCAACTATAACTTTGCACAATGGCTTTGTTAAATGAAAGTATGTGCTGCACAGGCAAAAGGATATACCAGTGGAAATATATGAGAATCCATCTGGCTGGGGAATAAACCTGCTTCTCTGGTGTTCTCAAGTGCTACCAAGGCAAGCAAACAATCTGAAATACCACATCATGGTTAAGGAGCACACCAAGTTTTAAATGGTGCAGCAAGTATAAAGTGTAAGCAAGAAAGGCAAAGTCTCTTTAAAATTACTAGTTTCAGCTCCTTTCACTTAAATAAAATTTAATGTACTCTTGATTGTGTCTTGATACTTGCTGAAGAACAACCAGGTATGTTTAATGCCTTAGAAGGTGACCTTTTGGGCAATCTTAGCACCCACTCTTCTCATGGAATTTTGGATCTGTTCTACACTCACATGTAAGACCTCACAGGGTTTCTCAAGTTTTAAAAAGACACAATTTAATTAGGTTAATATTTTATTTATGTTACAACTTCCCCCTAGTCATGTCTAACAGAGGTTCTGCTTACAATCTTGCCAAATTCCAAAGAACAAATCAACAGAACCTAAATATACTTTTCAGAAAGATGTTATTTGGATAAAATTTACATTTGAAAGTCTAAATTTGCATTTCTCTCTATCTCCCCAAATATCAGCTTATTAAAAATAAAAGTTTCTAAAAGATCTTTTGGAAGCAAAACTTTTCTTTTATTTTTAGAATGAATTAAACACTTTTGCTGGTGCATGTTTTATATAATTTTGCTGCAATACATCCTAATTTTAGTTGTCGTAGAACTGCAATTTTTTTCTTCTTGAAGTAGAAATGGGACATCATTTGTAAACAAGCAATCCCACAAAAGAAATACATTCTTACTAAAAGCTGAAAACAACCAAATCTCATAAAAAAGATTAGTCATCAATCACAGGTCTTCCTACATCACATACATGAGTGTTAATTGGAGCAAAAAATCACCCCAAAAATCCTCATAAATCTACTCTAGTACATAGTTGTTTTACTTAGTGCTGAGTCTCAAGAGTGACTCTCAGGTGTTCCAGTCTGTCACACTGTCACAGGACTTCATCCTGTGGCTACTGGATGTCATACTTTCAGGAAAGAATTTGCTTTCCTAAAGAAGATAGAGAATATTCCAGAGTCCTTGAAATCTGAGTAAAATTGGGTAGTAAAATTTTTTTATTCCTAAAAAACTTACACACATTGGCCTCTTCCATGTTGTCTATGTATCCCTTGTGCAAGTAATAAGGTAGATATTGTTATAAAATAATGTATTATATGACAGTTTTTGCACTTCATTGGTCAAATACAAATGTGAAAATTGATTTTATTTTACTTACAGCAAACAAAGAAAAATATATTTGATGTCTTGTATTTTTGCAACAGCTAAAATACATGGTAACCAAAATTCAACAAGACCAAGTGGACAGCCCACATGCTTCTTTATTGCTCTTAGAACAGATTTTGACATTTGCTCTCTGTTGTGGGCCCCTAGGTGACCAGGACCCCATTTTCATCTCACACATCCCTGATTTAAAGCGCTGAAAAACTGTTATGTCTGGTTTATGGCAAACTACAGGGAAACAAAAGTTCCAACCTCAAGCATTTCCTTGGAAAACACTATGACAAAGATTAGTCTCTCTCAACAGAAGCACTGCAGCTTTCACTATTTTTTTCACTCGCACAGAAGTGTTGTCATGTAGCAGAATCCTGTGCTGTTCAGAAAGTTATGTGCTAGAGTGCTCACCCTGGCTGTATTTATATTCCTGTTAGGTCATTCAAAGATGTTGTCCTAGCCTGGGCACTGTTTGTACACCCACTGCACAGCTAAGCCACTGCAGAGGTAAGCACAATGCAAAGTGGCACCATGAGCAGGGGCTTCCTAGCATAATACCAGATTTTTAGTCCTGGTAATGTTCCTTTACCACTCCTCCTTGTGATGCTGCTGTCTCCAACTCTTTCTGCTTTTCTGTTCAAAGGACAATCATGCACAGTCACAGTCTCCATGGAAGCTTCTCTGACAACCTTCTAGAACGTTTAATGCCCTAGAACAATGGTTGTCTCCAGCCACATCAGACAGGATACATCAGAGCATATTTTGTCCAGAATATACTTGAAAGCAACAGAGACACCAGTGCAAAACTTCCAGCATTCCCTCCTGCCCTCCTGTACATTGAAATACTCCAGAGGGACTGCCAAGAGAAAAAAAGGTTTAACTGTTTGGTAAGCTGATTTCAGATCTGCTGCCAGAGGTACTATGATGAGACAAATAGGCACAGCTATTTTATCCTCTCTAGCTCATTTTTAAATTTGTTGATTCTCAGATGGGTTGCTAATTTCTGCTCTGGTTTTCCACTCCTAGGAGTTCTCTAGATGCACCATCAAGCACACTCTTTGCAATAGCCTCATTTGTAATGTAATCAGGGCAAGGGTAACTGCAGTCAAGTTCATACACAACAGACAGACCTGTACCTGTTCTAAATGCATGTGAAAAAAAATAGCTTGGTGGACAAGAAGCTACATTGTTGGTCATTACCCAACAAAGTGTGTTTGCACACACCAGAAACCCAACTATATCCTGGTCTGCATCCCAAGCAGTGTGGCCAGCAGAACAAGGGAAGTGATTCTGTCCTTCCACTTTGCTCTGGTGAGACCACACCTGCAGTTCTGCATCCTCAACATAGGAAGGATGTGGTCCTGTGTAGCAAGTCCAGAGATCAGACAAATCCAGAGATTAGAGGAATGAAGTATCACTTCTGTGAGGAAAAAGCTGAGAAAGTTGGGGTTCCTCATCCTGGAGAAGAGTAGAGTCTGGGAAAACCTTATAACACTTTCCAGGTTACAAGAGAGCTGGACATGGACTTTTCATGAGAGCATGTAGTGATAGGACAAGGGGAGATGGCTTTAACTGAAAGGGAGTAGGTTCAGACTACGTATAAGGAAGAAATTCTTTACCACGAGAATGGCGAAGCAATGGGATAGGTTTTTCAGAAAAGTGAATGCTCCACTCCTAGGAGTGTTCAAGGCCATTTGGATGGGGCTTTGAGCAATCTGGTCTAGTGGAAGCTGTTCAAATGAGATGATCTTTAAGGTCCCTTCCAACAGAAACCACTCTGATTCTGTTAACCTGGCTGGGGCTGCTATGCAAATCAATAATTCCTGCCTGTGCTCAAGCAAAGCTTTCAAACCAGGACCACTTCTCATTTAATCCTTTCTGCATTTTAAGATATAATTTATTCTTTGTCTTTATGCATCAGACTCTGTCTGAGAACTCTTCCTAGACTGTTCTAGCCATCTTGAACTTCTGCAGGTGTTTGTAAACCATGCTGATCTGCAGTGCTAAAGAAAGGGAAAATTCAACCACTTATGTCTGTTTATGTAAATAAGCCATGACATACACTTTACCTTCCTTCTCCTATACCTACTAATTTGCAATGTCTGGATCTTCCATTAAATGTCTTATGCTTTCCAATGGTTAATATTATGCACAAATAAGTTTAATACTTAAAAATTAAACTGTCACATAGAAAGGATGAAATTGTGAGAGCAAAGGATAAAAAAAAACAAACTCAGAGCTGTAAACTGTGATACTGTCTGGTCTCAAACATAGTGATAAAAAGGCAACTTATTTTTCCCTTCTTTGGGTTATGAGAAATGTTGCTGCCAATTAAGTGTGCAGCATACATCCAAATTATGGAGGTGACCAGGTGATTCCTGCCCTCACTTAATCCAACATAAATCTGTTTTGTGTCCAGCAAGGGCCTGCTTTAAGTTTGTGCTAGAAAAAAACCTAAGAATAGTGTTTGAACCACTGCCATAAGAAGAAGCAAAGAACCAAATAGAACATTATTAAGATGTCAGTGTTCATTTCTGTTCTCAATAGCTATGCATAACACCCCTGCTCCTTCACAAAAAGGAGCTGGAAGGTCACTGTCATTTCTGGTCTTGAAGACATGTGTCACTCATTTTCAGCCTCTTCTGATATTTGACAGTATGGACCTGCCTGGAGCACAGCAAGAATAAAGGATGACACAGCTCACTGAGCAAAATTTCATTAACAATTTTCCTCCTACTCAAATAAGAGTTCACCCTTGACCCTAAAATGTAGAGTTTTCTACAGAAGAGGCACTTGTAAGAGCTTCAGTTAATGCAACCCAGCCTTTGAAAAAGCCAGGCCTCTGTCTTGGAGGAATGCTTGAATTTATAAAAATCTTTGATAAAATACTACATAATATGTAAGAGAAGAAATTGGCTGCTTCAGCAGAGTAGGTCATATTTTTCATTGTCTAGTCTGATCTGAGTTTATTGCACCAAGTGAAGCTAAAAGTATGGGTTTTCAGTGAAAACCATTGCATGTCTATCAGCTATACTTATGTGTTCATACTCATGTCATAATTAATCGTTCACTCAAAATCTGCAGATTAGATGCTATGTTTTATTTTGGCAAAACAGGAAACTCCATTAACAATTTAATTACTAACTTGTCCAGGATATTCTGTGTTGCACTAAAACCTGATACTTTTCCTTCTACTATAACATGACCTCTTAAAATGCTACAGTTGGCACCTGGCTTGACACATGACACAGATTTTTCTTCATGACAAACAATATTGCTTGGGTCAAGCTGCTTCTAGATTCATCAAAATTGTTTGTATTTTAAGAACTATATATGACTGTCTGTATAGCCTAATGCATGATGTGTTATCATAACACATGACATGATAATTGATGTTTCGTATTCTTACTAAAGACATAGCATGAAGCTTCATCTGGATGAAATCATGACACTTGTCCAAACCTATAAATATTTAATTGAAAAAAGTCTCCCAACCTTAATATTTCTGCATTTGGGGAAATTTTGGATTTGAACTTTGTGGATTAAACCAGCCTCTATTATTAATTGTCACTGCTTGCAAAGGTAATGTATTTTATTGCACTTTCTCAGACACAAGGAAAGACGATTGTAAAGCATTGATGTGGCAAAGAATGTTGCACCAGTGCTCTTCGGTACAGTAAAACATCTCCAGAAGACAATAGCTGTCACAATAGCTTTAGAGTTTCCACTCTGTAAAAAAAGATTCATTTATGTGATGGCCTAACCAGTTCTACAGAAGTATTTCATAGAATCACAGAATATTCTGATTTGTAAGGGACTCATTCAGGCTTATCAGTCTAACTCCTGGCCCGGCACAGAACAATCCTCAACAGTTACACCAAGTATCTGCATTGTTCAAATGCTTCTTGAACTCTGTCAGGCTTGGTGCTTCAACCAGAGCCCTGGGGAGCCTGTTCCAGTGCCCAGTCACCTTATCTTGGAGAAGAACCTTTCCCTAATATGCAACTTAAACTTCCTCTGCCACACCTCCAAGCCATTCCATAGGGTCCTGTCACTGGTCGGCAGAGAGAAGAGATCGGTGCCTGCCCCTCCTTTTCCCCTCACAGGAAGGTGTAACTGCAGTGAGATCTCCCCTTAGTCTCCTCCAGGCTGAACAGACCAAGGCACTCCTCATACAGCTTCCCCTCAAGCTCATCATCTTCACTGCCTTCCTTTGGACATTCTCTAATAGCTTTGCATCCTTCTTAGACTGTGGCACCCAAAACCGACCCCAGCACTTGAGCTGAGGCTGCCCCAGTGCAAAGCAGAGGGGACAATCCCCTCCCTTGCTTGGCTGGCAGTGCTGTGCCTGATGCCCCCAGGGCACCATTGGCCTTCCTGGCTGCCAGGGCACTTCTGGCTCAGGTTCAACTTTCTGCCAACAAGGAACCCCAGTTCTCCTTCCACAGCACTGCTCTCCAGCCTCTTGTTCCCCATCGGTACCGGCTGCAGAATTCGGAACTCGTCTATGCCAAACTTCACACAAGTGGTGATTGCCCAGGCCTCTGATGTGTCAAAGTCTCTCTGCAGAGTTCTCCCTGCCTTCGAGGGAGTCAACAACTCCCCTCAATTTTGTATCATCTGCAAAATTAGTGCACCTTTGTGTTCTGCATCCAGGTTATTTTTGAAGATGCTGAAGAGCACAGGGCTGACGATGGGGCCCTGTGGAACCCCACTAGGCTGATGTCACTCCATTCACTGTAACCCTTTGTGCTTCACCCATGAGCCAGTTGCTCACTCATCCCATGATGTGTTTATCCAGTTGTATGCTGGACATTTTGTCCAGAAGGATCTCATCAGAGACAGTATTGAAAGTTTTACTGAAATCTAAAAAGATTATATCTACTGGGTCCTACTGATCAGACAGGTGGATTACCTCGTCTTAAAAGGAAATTAGGTTTGACAAGCAGGACTTTCCTCATGAATCTGTGCTGGCTTTAAGCAATGACTATGTTGTCTTTCAGATATTTTTCAATAACTCACAGGTACTCCTTTATGGCAGGAAAGGGTAATATCAACCATTTCTTGAGAAAAAAAGTAAAAGAAAGCTTAGTATTACTTTAATATTTGATTTAAATTTAAAATACAGTCTAAAGACAGTTGTGGTGTGGGAGTGCAGTCATTTTAAGCAAGTACTGTCTTATGTTGCTCTTGATTGTAATGTTCTTAGTAACTGAGAGGAGAGAGCAGTGACTGATAAATAATCAATATCTGCAAGACCAGATAAATAAAGCAGAATATTAAGATGAAAGAACACAAAAATCAAAAGAGATTTTGATATAATTCCCAAGGAATTAGATATTTCCTTTGTTGACAGACCTTTTTTTAAAATCTATCATCATTTTTCTAACCAATACTTACACTTAAGAACTGCTCCAGCAGCAAGCAATTGAAAGAATCTGACACAAGGTCCAGTTTTTCTTATTGTTATTTCTAACTATTAGAGATAAGGATATTAATTTAATTTTAAATTTCTATTTTTTCAGTAAAGACTATATTAATGGAGACAGTGCATAGGAGTCTTAAAGTATGAGATAAGGCTGTATGGGGGAGATCTGTTCAATGTGGGCGACCTGTCTCCCAAATTCAGTTCTTATACTTCATCTTTTAATTTATTCAAAACGCCTTTGCAATTCACACCCTCTGATCTTCTCTTGTATAAATCACACTGGCCCTCCTTATTCCTTTGGTAACATCACACTGGCACCTGCCACGAGATGCCCAGAAATGAGACAATAGTAAATCTTCACATTTTATCACCTCAATGCACTGCATGACTTGCACTTTGGATTAAAACTTTGCCCAGTAAGTGCAAAAGCCAACAGCTGCAGGGCTTGCCCCCTAGTAAATAGGGTTTAGGAAAGCTCTGAACTCCACAGAAACAGATAAAGAACGTAAAGGAACACATTATGAAAAACAGATCTCTAAAAAGGTCCAAAAAAAGTATCAATACATTTACAAGAAGTCTCTTTTTCCTTAAACAATATTTATAGAGAATATAGAATTATTTTCTTTCCCTCCATTTTTAACTAAAATGGCTAAAGTATTAAAAATAGAAAGGGCACATCTAAAGTATCTTTAACCTACACTGAAAAATTCGATCTGTAGCTGTGAATGTGGGTAAAAATCCCAATTTCCAAGGTAACTATGGCTGTGTTCTTCTGGCTGCTGGTCACTGTTTCTGACCAGAAGGTTGATGAGCACTTCTCAGTGCCTGTCTACAGCCTCCAGTATAGATTTACTGCTCCATTACAGACTGTAACTTCAATACCCATAGCATTTAGTGAGGCTGTTAAACTGTAGAACTGGCCCTTAATTGCATTAGCCAGCTAAAAGGAGGTCTTTGGAAGAGCTTACAAAGAATTTGGATCCAGAACACTCCATGCCTCCCATATTGTCCTCTGTTTTATCTCCTATTTACTGTGCTTTTTAAAGCTTATTGTTTACCTGGGAAGAAAATTCAGTCAGAACTATGAAATACAAGTAATCATCAATGTTTGCCAATAACCAAAGGGTAGTAAATAAGGTATTAGCTGCAGAACATCAGTTACTAAATGCCTGGAGAGTGGCCAGTGTGGCTGTAAGTATGTATTCCTTTTCTCCCCTGCTGTCATTTATGTCAATCTTGAATAGATTCTGTTTTACTATGCAGTGGATTACACCCAGAGCTTATGGATATGAATATGGGTTACTTGATTTGCTCTCTCTGATCATGCTCCAGTGGTATTAACACTTGGGGTCAATCTGGATTATCCCATGTTTAAAAGATGGCAATTAAACACTTCAATTCTTAATTTCTGAGAATTTCTTCTTGCTTATATGAGGAGCTAAAGGAATTGCTCATGCAGACTTACTTTGCCAATTTCTTGCTGCTGGTGAGCTCGGTAATGGTAAGGGGAAAAAGAAATAAGATTATTGCACATCTGAACAGGTTCCAAGAAACTTAAAGGTTGAATGGGTGATTTCACTTTTCAGAGACATTTTCTCCTTCTGTGTTAAGACTCCACAGTCAAAACTAAATAAGATGCAAACCTAAAGCAAAGTCTGGAGCTCAAATTTTACCAGTTTTGTGTTTAGAAAAGAGCCTGGTTTGTCATCACAGGAGGTAAGGGTGACTGCATGTGAAACCGTCTGGGATACCACCAAGTGAGAAGGAACTTGGGACCCACTTCCAAGCTGGAAGAAAAATGCAAAGAAAAGCAGAAGGCTATCTTTAGCATGCCAAGTACATTAGATGAAAAGATGAGATCATTCGAAAGGTAAAGGAGACTTTCCTCTAAAATATATGTCTCTGATGTCATGAAGTAGCTGGTGTGAAAACTTGCTTGATATGTAGTAGCTCAGATATTTTTGCTCACTGTTTATTTTTATCCTCAGTATGTTAACTAGGAAGAGAGTGTCAGAACTACACGAAATGAAGACACTTCAAGTAAGAAAAAATATTATGAAAAAGTATGGAAATTATTGTCAGAAGGACTTTATCTAATATATTGATAAATCCTCTGTCACTAGTTTAGAACACAGGTCCAATCGGGATTTATACAATAGCTTCAAGGGCCTTGAAAAAGTGGGTGCAGGATAAATGATAGCAAAATGCCTATTTAGACTTACTGTGTGTGACCTTTCCTAGGACCAGGCTATGAACTCCAAGTTTGACCATAGTTTTCTGTGCTTTTTTGAAGGCAGGATTTTTTTATCTAAAGAAAGAAATTTATGATATAACTACACGGAATAGAGTATATATTTTCTCTGTATTAAGAACACATACATCAATGATTTTAAAGATTACATTATTCCTTTCTCAAGTGGAAAAATGTATGACCAGACAGCAGCTATATGTCAGTAACAATGTTAAATTTAGCTTTCCAAAATTTGTTTCCCAAACTCTCTGACAGAATGAAAGAAATACAAACTACCCAAGGTTGAAAATAGCCCACATAATCATAGGATTCCAAGAGGACATAGTGCCTACAAGTACTCTTAGCCATGAAGGTGTTAATCAGTGTATATATACTGTCTCATCTGCATCTAAGAAACTCTGCAATTAAAATTAGAACTTTTATGTCTGATCCTCAGCTTGCTGCTATTCAAAGCTCCTATCTGCATACACTGGGGATGGAAAAGACCTTTTGAAAGTAAATAATTGGAAAAATTAGAGGGATTTTCGAAGATTGCAGAGCTTCCCTTTAGGACCAGTCCAGGAGCCCCGTCCTTCTGTCAAAGTACAAATTACCCCCATATGGTGATGACCGTTCTCTCAACTGTAATTTATTCATTATGCAGAGTGCCGAATACCAAATGGTGAAAGCATGGCAGCAGAACAATGAAACAGGCTTGGGAAGCTAATAAGTGTCCAATCAATGAGAACCTAATGAACTATAACATGTAATAATTTATAAGGCATTCAAATTAAAAAGGGGAAAGAAATCAACAATGATGCGATATCAATTTACTTATTCAAAGTCTAATCAAATGAAATAAGCATCATTCTCCAAAAATACAGTCATAACTGCTATTTGGGGAGGGGGAATGAGTGGAGGATCAAGCCAAAATTCCTTTAAGAAAATAATTAGTACTAACCAACTGTCCTTATTTAATGTAAGTTCTTCGCACCAAACTCTTCCGGTGAGGCGGTAAAAAATTGTAGGGATTTTTTCTAGTACACAGCCTTTTCCCCTCTAACCCACAAGCCTTATTTTACTGTGAATTACATTACCATGTGTGAAAAAAAAATACCCAACTAAATTTAATTGTCTAGAAATAATAATAATAATAATAATTAACAGACCATGGATAAGGTAATCCCAGGAAGGTGTTCTGTCTTTCCTAAGCAGCCAAGAGGCAGAACATTTTCTGGATAGAGCTGTTTTCATTTAAATTCTGGCAAGGAAGCTATTAATTCCTTCCCCAAAATGAGGAGGTGACGGCAGGGATCCAGGTATCCTGTCTGACAGAGCACTGCACTGGCTTTTGTGTCTGCTGGGCAGCTCAGTCAAGAATCTCTGTTATTCAGTCTTCTTCCACTGAGACACCCATCTTTAAATGAGAAATTTCAATTAATGTGTCTCTGAATTATTGTTTCTGTGTATTTTTTAAGAAAAGCTTGTTGTGGGCTTTTTTGTGGTCCTTGTTGGTTTAGGATTTTTTTGTATGTTAAGTACCCTTAATCCATCTTATATTGGCTTCTACTGCCTTCCCTGACAGAAAAGGTGCCAACAAGATGGTTCATTCTTGACTCAGCCAGCTACACATATTAGCAATTCTCACAGCAGTTGCCAAGTATAACTGTACATCCTCCTCTTTGAGTGTGGCTGTAGTTTTCTTTTTCCACAGCAGTTGACATTAAGTGTCTTCTGTGTTTCCTGCTGCTCCTGTTCACATATGAAAGTGGTTAGTGGCAGCTTCACTATCTCTCCTTTTCTTCTTCTGTGTGAGTCTCTTACTTAGAATTTTCTCTATTAAGAAGAATAAAATAAATCTCTATTTTATTTTATCATTCTGTGTTTAAATTTGATGACAGGTATTTTGGTCTCTGGACTTCTGCTTCCAGCTCTGCCACTGATATTGTGGTCTTTTGCAGTGGTCACAGGAATGAAGTCTCTGGGCTGCATTGCAGGACTGTTATCTGTGGCACAGCACTGTTTATGAAAGCAAAAACCCAAATTATATGTGACTTCAAACACATGGTCATAAAAGGTTTTGATGCTGTCCATCCCCAGATGGGCAAACAAACACTATTCATAATAGTCATGCATTTCTGAGAGTTCTCTTATCCCGTGCTAGTACAAAACCAATAGCAACTGACCCCTGTGCAATTTTCAGAGCTGCAATGTGTCTGTGCCCTTTTTTCAGGACCACAGTAACTGGAGTGGAAAACTTCTGGGAACCAGAAGTAATCCTCTGTGTTGTAAGACAAACCTCTCTTTCATGAGTCAAAGGAGACAAAAAATGGATATTGTATGCATTCACCTGGACAACCATTGAAATAGGTGGGCTCAAAGAAGGGTGCTCAGCATATTAGGAACACTGGACGTAACTGACATTCAAGTGGCTTAAAAGTCTTGCTGAGGAGCTCACATCAGTGAAATGTCCAATAGCCCAAGAAAAACCTTTTGAGAAACCTAATGAAGTCTTTCTCAGTCTGTCTCACATTCATACAGAAGTAAGAAAAAAGGATGCAAATGCATTAAACTGGAGTCTGACTGCAAGGAATGTTATTATTATTTTGATTATTTACTTTTTTTTTCTTTACATTTCTGTGTTATTTGTTGTCTCACAGATCTTTCTTTTTCTTTCTCACACCTCACACTTTAGCATAACAGCCTAAAAGCAATTGCTACAAAGACTATATTAACAAAATTCACTCAGCAAAGGCAGATGCAGTAAAACAAAAATGAAAATGAAACTAACAAAATCCAGAAGAAAAGCCCAAAACATGACAGACCTGCTTTGTTTCCCAAATTAACATCATGCAGTACAGACGTGGAGAAGCAGTGAACAGCTATTGCAGTGCAGATGATACAGAAAAGCTCTTAGAAAAATATAAGCAGTGCTCTCTTACTCAGAACGTGAGATGTCAGTGGGACTTAATGTCCATCACATCTTCCTCATCACCTGGTGTTTCACTTCTGGGCTGACCCAGAAGGTGCACTACTGAAATCAAGGGTTAAGGCAAAGCACAGAAGATTGTAACATACTCAGTTTAAAGAGAGCATTATAAAACTAAGTTGTCATTTTTAACTGCCCTTCAGGGACTGTAGTGGAATTTGTGCCTTCTTAGTGAATGGAAGCTTTGCCTGTAACATCAAAAACAGAATAAGTACTTATGACTGTTGAACTTGGTTTTTTTTCTCTATTACTATCATCGCTGTTTTAAAATATGCCATGGCACACAGGGTTAACGATAAAAATCTCCACATAATGAGATAAAACTGATACTGAAATAGTGTCCCCTTACTGTAGGAGGAATCTGCAATCAGGACTTCCAAGCACATGCAAAAAATAACTCTTGGATCAGTCTTCTTGTCTTCCAGTAGACTTGGCAAGAAAGACAAGCCATATGTGAAGCCAGCCATATATCAGTTATGTGGTCTTAGATATTTGCAATAAAACAAAGGACTTTGCTGTCAGCCCTCCTGATTTCATGAAGCCTTTACAGCTCACAGCAATGTCCTCTATCAAAAGCCACAAAGTTATCCTTAGACATGTGCATTTCTTAGAGCAAATATCTCTGGAATAGCTATTTATGATTAATTCCATCAGGCAAAGTGGAAGGCATGAAAGGACCTAATACAAACAATTTCAGCCATGCTGAATACATCTAGATATAACGAGTGTAAAAACAATTAACAAGAAAAGCAGTAACACTAAGAAACTGGGAGATAGTAGAGGAATTAAAGTACACATGCACAAGACAGTTATAACAAGAAGAAAATCTTTGTGACAGTGATGTGGATGCCCTGGTAAATTAAGTGGAACTAAGACTTCATTCCCAAATTCCTCCTGGCCATTTATTTAGACATTATTAACTGCCAGTTTCATACAGGGATTGTGTTAGGAGTGGGTTCAAAGAAAGAATTTTATAACAGGGCTTTTTTTTCCCAGCTAATTCTGGGTGGACAGCCTGCACACGAGGAACCAAAAGGAAGGCTGGGGAATAGTTCAGGGTGAGCCATGAAGTGAGGTCAGGAGCTAATGAATAGCTCACACCCCAGACGTGCAAAACCATGTGGATGTGAATGGCCCTATGTGTGTGATTACTCACACGTGTGGAGTTCAGTGTGTGCTCAAGCTCAGGAAGAGAACTAGTAGTTTTATTTGATGTAGTGGTAAAAGGAGTCAGGGAAGGTATTTAAAAAGTGAAGTAAGGTGATTATGGCCGTGTTTTTCAGAACTAATCTTAAAGAAAAACCTTAAGAGAAAGGAAATGTTACCACAGAAAAAAAAAAGGGGAGTTTATTACACAAAACAGCAATGGCTTTGGCAAAATAAAATGTTTGTGTGAATTCAAGACTATAATGACAAATTCTGGTTTTTTTACTCAAGTATTATTAACTATTACTTTATAAAAACAGTAGAACTCAAATGGAGAGATGAGCATTTCTCTCCACTTTGAATTACTTTTTTTATAGTGTTATTTTTGTGCATACACTAAGTTTTTTAATTTTTTGAGCTTTCTAGGTCCAAGAAAGTGAGTCAGTTCAGCTTACTCTGTGTTTTGTCTCACTGGAATTAGCATTTTACAAAGATTTGTGTACTTAAGGACTTTTCCATGTCATATAGGCTGTCTATTTCTTTTTTTCCTTTATAAAATTTAAGGAAAAAGCCCTAAGAATTACTCCCATCTTAATTTTTAATACCTCTATATGAAATCTTTGAAAATAATACCTTTATTCAGATTCAGATATTGGTGAGATGTTCGCTTTACAATGGATATCTCTTACAAATGTCCTGCTTTGTATTATGCTGTTTCTGTGGACTCAGTGCATAAAGCCTTAGGGCTCTTATTCAGGGATACTACTACAGCTAAGTTTAAAATTTATATCTCTAGACAGGGCAACAAATTCTATTATACAAATATTTGAAGCTATCACAAGGAAAGGAATAGTATAAATTAATCCTTCACTCAGAAGTTGTACTTGCAGCTCTTTTCACTTAATTTTCATTATTTTACCACTGGGGAACAGTTTCAAGGAATTATTATACTAACCATAATACTAAAAATGAACTCTGGAAGCCCATCCTCAGCACAATAAATATCATTTAACATTCATTGTTATAGAAATATGTAATAGACAAGTCAAAAGGGATTTTCTTTTTTTACTCCCGTGAAGGTATGAAAATATTAGCAAATGTTCAGCTCTTCACTACTCATAATATTATGGGTCAGATCCAAGCAGAGTGGAGAGGTCAGTGCTCCATCATAGCAGCTTTAAATCATTATGGGCTGTAGGGCATAATAGCCTGTGAGGAGGCTTGGTTAAAAGATGGGAAGGAAACCTGGAAAAGGTTAATTATGGCACACACACCACTTGACAGTTCCTTTTCAATCTGATTCATCTCAGCTGTGAATGCCGTTGTGTCCTCAGCACAAAGATCCTGCTTGCTGCCACATTACTTTCCCTCACCCCGAGGCTGGGACATGGCTTGCCCACAAGAATGCATCCCAAATCCAAGCACAGCGTGTTTTCCACAGGGTGTGCCCGTTTTGCTGGGGATCTGGTCCTTAGAGCTTTCTGCCCAAAACCTTAACACCCAGCAAACTTGTTTTGACAGTTTGGGTTGCGTTCCTTAGGAATCCCAAGGATTTTGTTGGTGGAGGAGGGGGAGTTGGGTAGGGGAAGAAGCACAAACAAAATAAAAACTTAAGCCTGTGACTAATTGGCTGAAAGGATGTGAGCAATTCCGATCCACTTAATTGAACGTGGGCTCAAATTAAAAAGAGTAATTGCCTTCAAAACTTCACATTGCAGATTGCTGGCCTCTTCTAAACATCAAATGAAATCCTTCAAGCACACGTGTCCATGGTATTGCTTCCAGAAACTCAACTGCATTATACTGACGGTTTTATTTACAAGATGAATTTTCTTGAAAAAGGTGGCCTAATTTTGGCTGCAAATTTCAAATCAAGGCCATGCCTTCTAACTGCTGGCAGCTTTCCAAGCATTTTCCTGATCAGAAGACCTGAAAATAGTACTTTATTTTTTGATGTAAAAATAACTAAGTTTTTGTATTTGAAGCCAAGGCTGTATATTTTTACACAAATTTTCCTCTGATGTTGGGAAGAACTTTAGTTTAGCAAAGCCATACCTGTATTAAACATGAAGAACTAAGGAGCAGACAGTTAAGGAATTCTGTGAAAATACAAGCTCGGTTATGAGGTCTTTTTAAATAAAAATCTTGAATTAGATTGTTTTATCTACACACTGACATTGCCATTTATTCTTTATATCAAAGCCACATCCACAACTTCTAACTTCATTGTGCTATGCACAAAAACACAGAACAAAAGAATTGTCCTACCTCTCAAAATACTTTGCTGCAAGATCAACAAAGACCCTTTGTTTGCTATTTAGGTGAGACTGGTGGACATCATCTCTGCAGAAGCTCTGAGAATCAGCCTTTTCTATTCTTTTCCAAACATGTATATGCATATTTTCATGAGTCTGCTACAGCAGAGAGACTCTTAAAGAAAAGAATCAAGCAGAGCAAAAGGAAAATATTACTTTATATTAATAACAAATGGAGTGCACAATGCATTCCACATACAAAGGTTACCCATTTGTGGAGCTAGAAGCCAAGGGCATTTTAAAACTTAAAGAGCCCTTAAATAAATATATTGGTTTAAGTACAAGGCAAATATTCTTAGCTCAGCAGGTAGTTGGTATCTAAATCACATTCAGACTTCACACAAATACACATGTCAAAGCATTTATCTAGTAATAAAAAAACAACTCTTAAGGAATGCAGTTCAGATAGGGAAGTGTCAGTTATTTTGCACATTTCCTATTTCCAGCTCATTAGTTTCAGCTTTTGACAGGGGTGGAGCTGAAAGAAATCCTGTAGAGGTTTTTCTCTCCTCCCAATTTCACATGAATAAACAGAGGGAGGGAGTCCCCTGCCTGTCTGCCAGGCTCTTATCTATCATATTTAGATGCTAGATGCTGTCAGATTTTAGATGGTGATGCCTCTAGGTATTGCCAGTTACTGGGAAATTAAACCTGGAATAGAAGGTAGTCCTTTCCTTTCCCAAACTGACTTTGCTTTAGGAGTAGGTTTGGACATCCTTCAAAAATGTGATGTCCAGACAAAGGTGACAGGATTATATTTCTGTCATTCATTGCTTGCACCTGATTTTCTGTTTCTTCACTCTGTCCTTGATGTCTCAGCAGCACTCCATCTGCAAATTTTCTTTCACCTACATTCTTACATTCCTCTCAAATCCAGATCCTCCCACTCCAGAAGTGGTAGGTGTAGATTTACACTGCTGATTTTTGTTTAAACTCTCCTCTTCTAAGACACCTCCTTGAGTATTAGAAATTCTTATAAATCCAGTGTTTTCATTATTAGGCACATTTTTCCTCCATTTGCCCCAAAATATATTTCATAAAATGATGTTCCTCTAGGGACAAAAGGCAGTGAACATGGGAGATATTTCTATGCAATTCTAATTCTTGGGAAGTGTCCCTATGATCACTAACAATCAGGTCAGCAATTACCACCCTTGTGCTAGAAGTGACACCTCTGTAAGCTGACATTAGACAACCACGTGGACACACTTTTCCCTCCCAGATATAAAACACACCCAACCATCAGGAGCTGCAAAATGGAAGTATGTGGGCAGCCAGGTACTGTGTTTTAGCTCAAGATTGGTAACTTCCATCTGACAGAGGAAACTCCTTCAACTGATCTGACTGCAGTTACCCCAGAATACCATCTAAGCACTTTGGTGTAGTAATGTAGATTAATATCACACCGACCTAGCTTATTCTTTCTTTCCTAATCTTACCGGCATAGGTTCTGTTCCAAATAATTTTCAGTAGAATCCTTTAAAATAACCCCTGAAACTAAAATAAAATGTGTGTGCATACTTATGTGTGCTTGTCTTCATGTGGATATTTATGTGTAGGCATCTGTGTGTTTGGATTAGAGAGGGTTAAAACAAAATCTTTTCAAAGATGTCTCCTTGAATCTGAGAGATCTCAAATGTTACTTTACATATGTGGGAACATCGACACATTTGGATCATCCTTTGAAAAAAACTCGATGCAGATCTCAAAGGGCTTTTCCTGCACTATACAGGAAATGCTGCAGCAAAAGGATTGTCATTAGAGGGTCATCAGATGAAGCTGCAGTTTGGCTCCTATCACCTTCCAGACTTGTTCACCTAATTCTGTTCCTAAAGTTTGTATGTTTCTGAAAAGAAGGAGATTTATGACTTCTTTTAGAACTATTTACCACATAGGGTTACACAGGGTGTAACAAATGACATTTGTCACTAACTTTTAGGCCAAGACTTCAGTCTTCATTCAGTTTCAAACAGCAGCAACAAAGGCCACAGCCTGCATAATTTTCTTTCAGGCTCAAATCTCAAATTTATTGTGTGGCATCATCATAAAGGGGTGTAACTTCCTCTCAGATTTTGAGCAGCTACTAAGTAGGACAGCTCTGTAGATCTGAAGATGCTCTTGACTTTTCTCTTTCACGCACCCAGGAGATCAGGAGTCTGCCCATTGTGGCATTTTAGTGTGTAAATGCAGATAGAGACCCAAAAGTAGGTCTGTTCTTAAGAAACAAACGTTTTGGTTATGTAAATTTCTCTCTACTTTAGAGTAAGGTTATCATTAGGGACTTTTCACAAGGTCATGCGGTGATAGGACAAGATAGGAACAAGTGATAGGACAAGACGAAATGGCTTTGAACTGAAAGAGGGTAGATTTAGGCAAGATATAAGAAAGAAATCCCTCACTTTGAGAGTGGTGAGGCACCAGCACAAGTTTCTGAGAATAGCTGTGAATGTCCCATTCCTGGAAGTGGTGAAGGCCAGCCTGGATGGGACTTTAAGCAACCTGGTCTAGCAGATGTCCCTGCCTGTCCCATGGGGATTGGAACAAGATTATGAATACTAAAACAAAGTTGGATATATAAATTATTTGGTGCCTTCCCTATTTTGAGTTTTCAACTGTACTGCTCAGATTGGGAAACTAACAGTAGCTAATAGGACAGTAAGTCATCCACACTTGATATAATTTAGTTTAGAGTCCATGAGATGGCAAAATGAGCCATGTTTCTTAGGTGTTTGAACACTGAGTTAGATGAAGATGCTGACCTAACAGCAGCAGAAATATAATCCTGCCACTATTGATCATTTTTCACACATTCCCTGTTGGTTGGTTGACATACAACTGGAAAGAATTATTGTTTTTCTCCATTTTTTCCCCTTCTCTGTTAGCCAAAATAGTGAAACCATAGCATCAGTGTTGTTTGAAAATATATTTATGTTTGTTTTCCCTATAAAAAGAGATAATAATGTTATGTTCCAATAATATTAAGTTGCAATGTTATTTGCAAGATTGCAGAGCTTTTAATTTTCTGATTATTTCCACAGTGGGAGTTTCAGCTCAATTTCAACCAAGACACTTCTATCTGTTTCAGTTATTTTTTTATTACAGCTAGAAGCAACAATAATTGCCTTTAGTGTATGAAAACATGACTGAGGAGACAATTGTTGTCCCTAAAGAGTAAAATTATCAGCATACATTTTTGATGTAAAATTTTTGTAAATTAATTGCAAGATCCTATAAATATTATATTTACAAAAATTATGTTGTATGCTGTCTTCAAAGAAGCAATCTCTTTTCTTTTTTATTCTTTTTTTTTTTGTAAACTATGCTTCATACACACTGCATTTCCTGAGGCAGAAAACAAAAACATGGAACAAAATATTAGCCTTCTACTTTTGTAATTTTACATTCTACTACTTTTTTTTTTTCCAACTGTAGGTTTGAGGTTTTTTTAATATAATTCTGGAAGCATACAGGAAAAAAAAATCAGTAACATTCTCAGTAATCAAGTCCCATTTTCAGTGTTTTACTAGTCGGGTGATAAAAACTCCCATAAATATATATCTCAAGTTTTAAGGCAGTGGATTTACATATAATTTGGTACAATTCAAAATATTAAACACTTTGTGGAATATTTTTTCCACAATTTCTAATAAAAATGATAACATAAAATCTTTTACATTTTCTCTAATGAAAAAAATTCAACTTGAGGTATTCCAATCCAGTTATATCTCGGACATATTACCTACCAAGACTTTTAAGAGAATTATCCTCTACAGCCACTCCATAGAGGAACCTGACAGACTGTCCAAGAACAGGAACTACAGTTAAAAGCCTCTGAAATAACTTGGGTTGATGCCAACATTAATAAGTGCAATTAAAATTGCACTACATTTTTTTCCATTTTTCCTGTTAGAAAATTAAATAAGTCAGCTTTTTGCTGTGCAAAAAAAAAACAACCCAAAAACAAACAAACAACCAAACAAGCAAGCAAAACTCCAAAGGAACAGAAACAACTGGATTTTGGGTTTAATCAGTCTAGCATCTTTTCAGTTATGTTAGCTCTCAGTGTGGTGTATCCTGTGTAAGCCAGATGTACAGAAATTTCATATGATTTATGAGTGCACAGGACAGCACTCAAGGCACACATATTATGTCCTCTTCCTGTTGCTGCATTTGAATGCAGAATGAAGATAATATTTTGGATAAATAAGCTCAGAGGCTTCTTTGAAGGAGATTGGTGGTATTACATCAAGAACAGTGATTAGTTCCAATAGGTATTTCAGCAGATTTACTCCAGTCAGAATGGTGGTATTTGCTTTTGAGCAGGCAGCACATTGCACTTATATCAAATAGTGCTAGTAAATTTGATACTGGAAAAAAAATCATAGAAAACCTAGGAAAATTCATTATTTGGAAATCATGCTTTCATAAGAAAATCTGATCTCCAGAGATGATTAGGGATCAGACTGCACAAACTACCAGAAATATCTGAGGACATAATTTCATATGTCTTTGACAACTTCAGAGCAGGTCAGTCTGTTATTATTTACTTATTTGTTTATTTTTGAAGCACAGCAACAGAAGGTGCCTTTCTGAGCTAGTGATAACAACACATTTTCTCACATACCACTGGTGACTGGTGTGATACAAGGACTCCAGCTCACCTGCCAGTACAGGAGGGAAGGTGGGCGTCCTCTGGGGCATGGAAATTCATCTCCAAGTAATTCAAATATATAACAGTGTTCTTTCCTGACATAATACCATTGCAAGCAAGCTCTCAACATATTTACCAACTCTATGGGATTATCCAGTAATATGCTGATTAACCAATAAGTATTGAATCATCTTTTGCTTCAGAAAAGGATCGTTGTATGACTTGGAAAATCCTACTGGCTTCCAATCACATCTACTATAAACAAAGCATGGTACCTCAGTGCTGATCAACTCTGTACAGAATTTTAGCCCAAGAAATAGCTCATATCTATATCATTATATCTATATCTATGTCAACTATATATATATATACATATGAAATTAACTAGGAATAGGAATAGTAGTCGATCCTTAAGTGATCATGCATCATCTGTCTGCATTCACATTTCAACATTTTAAAATACCACCAAGAATATGAAAGGGTTAAACAGCAGCAGATTTGTTGTGCTGGATAATGAAAAACATTCAGGGTGCTTTTTAAGAACAGCCTCATGGATGGCAATTTTTAGTATTTTTTTATTTTATTTTGTTTTTCACAAGGAAAATGTAAGCAAGACAGGCTTTGCTGTATTTTTTCCTAATTGCTTTAATGTATTTTATTTTATTTTAGTGGTCTCAGTTTATAAAAACAGTTAGCATCAGTTTGTTTTCATTTTAAATGGAGATAAACTCATTCTTTTCCTCCTGAAAAACTTCACAATATGGTTGGAAATGTCAGCAATAATTAGACAAAATGCTTGTGAAAACATAAAATAGAAACAATACATCTTTTTTATAATGGAATCAGTTTGTCTGATTATCTCAAACAATGTACATTTTCAACTGCCCAGGAGGGTCATTAGAGCTTATGAAAATCAAACTCTCTTTTTTCTGCTTCATACATCATGGACAACAATATTGTCTCCAGGATCATTATATATTGCTTGGCTTCATAAATATGCTTTAGACTTTCTTGAGTTACAGTGAACCTGGAGCATGAAATGCATTCAAAAATAGAAACAACAGGGGGAAAGAAAAAAGAAAATAATGTTATTAACTAAATAACCGTTACATAGAAATTATAAAAGGAAAGATCACTGAACACAGTACTCAAGGGACCTTGGTTCAATTCTGTCTTCAGTCACAGATTTTCACTATAACCTCAGGAAAGTAATTTCTACTCTACTCTATGCACAATGAGGGCCATTTGTCCTATAAAGGAATGGTTGTGACAGCGCTCCCTTCTGAGCTCCTGTCAAGGTGTGAAGTCTAATTCAGAGATTTTTGTTATTCCCTTGAGATACACTTAGAGAATAAACAAAAGTATCACTTTGCCTTGTTTCACATTTTTAGAAATTGAGCTAATATTCCCCTACCCTCAATAGAGATCTTATGGATGCAATTAATTGATGTGTTAGAAACATTCAGATATCATGATGACAAGGGTCATTTTATGACTAAATATCTGGATGGAGTAGAAGGAATGAAGGTACAGTTATCACTTTACATCAAAAATAGTTTAGCATGAAAAACAATGGAAATCTGTTACGTTTATCATATGATCAATTATTATCCTGCACTCCATGAAGCTGGAAAGCTATTTCAAAGATAACTTTTACACCTGTTTAGTTTGTTTTCTTGTGTAGCAATATATTTGTTCTGTCCTGTAGTTTAAGCACCTTTCTTTTTCTTTGATCATGGGTTTTCAGTCTTCACTTGTCTCCTTCAAGTTCAGCGACACTGTCACCCAAGCAGGAATGATGCTGCTTTATTTTGAACATGGTCCCAATATACCAGCTGCCAAAGTTACCAAGGAAAAATTGAAACTTACAGCAAAAGTTCAAAAACATGCAACACTTTCATTAAAAATTTTATGTTAGAACCTTTTAACTTTTCAAAATCTTTACCTGTATCTGGAAAATGTGGTCAAAGAGGAAAAAGTGTTATAAGAAGCAATATGCTATAACCAAATCAAGAATTTCTCTCATACAGTAGTAGTGCATGTATGCTCTTGTAAATACAAGCAAATGCTTACCAATAATGAACTCGCTGTATTGGCTGCAATGTTCTAGCCCAAAGCAGACATGAGGTTTAAAACTATTTTTAAATCACACGGAGGAATTAATGAATAAAGTCCTTCTGGTACTTCAAATTTGCAGTGAAGCAATTCCTTTCAGCCGAGCCGTCAGTATTATATACTGGAACCCATTTTCATTACTGGTGAATGCAGTACATTTTCCCCGTCTCTCCAGGTATTCTATCACTGCAGAGGGTTAGATCTATTCTATCAGAGTAGATTTATCAGAAGGAGGGGGATGCTAAGGCACCAAGGTGTCTCCATCCTGGCGCAGTGACTGCTGCCTAGGCCTTCTATGGCATGTGAGAAAGGAGAAGTTCCTCAGTCTTCCAGTTGCAATATGATCTAATATGCTCCAGAATAAAATGTCAAAGCTCCATCATCATCATCCTAAGACATAGGGTTTGTTCTTAATTAGCAGAAAACAAAACACAGAAACACTGTGAACACAGAATCAGAATCACAGAATTCTGGGGAGCCTGTTCTAGAGCCCAAGTACCCTCTGGCTAAAGAACCTTTTTCTAACATCCAATCTAATCTCCCCTTGTAGCAGTGTGTTATGCAAGATCCACATGTTCCGGACCACCTCAGGTCTTGCAGGGTTTCTGGCTAACCCTTGAGAGTTCCAGGGAGAGCAGCGGGAGATAGAGTTACACGAATGTCAATCTGGCTTTTCCCACACCCCCTCTCCTTCGATTGGTGAACTAACTATTCCCTTCCCCTTGCTCCGCCCCGAGAGATAAAAGAGAGATGGTGGGCGGAGGGACGGGACTTTCAACTTAGGTTTCTGAGAATGAATATCGGTGTCGCTAATGGAACTTAATAAAATCGGGACCGAAACCTAAGTCGAACTTCGCATCTTTTTCCTTCACCTCATCCGGGATCTGCAAGAGAAACCCTCAGGAAGTAAACGGGCTGGCTTTCTAATTTGCTGGGGGACGCCTTGCGCTTAAACTACGCTCGCTTCTTCTCCGACCGCGGCGTGTCTGGACTTGTCCCAGCCACGTGGCCTTGGCTTAGCCGCGGACGCTGAGAAGCCAGACACCGGGGCAAAGCTCCCAAAGAGCGTAAAGCACCCCAGTATCCCCTGACACAACTTCAGGCCATTCCCTCAGGTTCCATCACTGATCACCAGAGAAGATCTCAGTACCTGCCCCCTCTCTTCCCCTCACGAAGAAGGGGTAGACTGCAAAGGGGTCTCCCTCAGCAGGCTGAGCAGACCAAGTGACCTCAGGCACTCCTCATATGGCTTCTCCTCAAGGCCTTCACCATCTTCATCGCCCTCCTTTGGATACTCTTCAGTTGTTTAATGTCTTATATTTCCGTGACCAAAACTGCACACAATATTCAAGGTAAAGCCATAAACATATTTATGTTTAGGTTCTTTCCATTCTCATAGAGTTTTTCTCCTCAAAATTGCTGAGGAAATTGCTGAGGACTCCTTTTAGTCCAGTAATTCTTAGACAGTGACACAGTTCCATCAGAGTCAAATGTCCAAACTTTATTTCATCTCTATGATCATATATTTCCTGTCCAATGAAGTGAAGATTAATTGCTAGAAGAAGCACAGATTTTGCAGACTGGAACAGCAGAGGAGCCACAATTCTCTCTCTTGTGTCTCCTACAACACAACGCAGCACAGAAAGCAAAGCCCAAGTAAAAACAAACCAGACTGAGACCCAAAGGTTCTGTGAAAAACATATGCTGACTCATCATTGAAATAAAGATTTGATAAATAATAATTCAACAGCTCAAATTAATCAGAAACAAAAGGCCAAATTTGGGCCAAGACACAGATCCACACATGAGGCTTCCACATGGTAAATAGCCAATATTTGCAGATGCACACAAGAGCAACTGTCGGAAAAAAATAGCAGGGAGGGCTGGCCAGTTGTTGTTGGTCTCTGGGACAGACTGAAACAATAATGAATGATCCAGAGAGATGGGAGATGAATTTTCACTTGGTGTTGGTAGCATAGCGTAAAAGACATTACAAACTCCTGAGAAGCTGGTTGTCCTCCTGTCCCTTCTCAAATCTGTGACTGTCAGGACTCCTTGGTCAGTGTTCTCTGCCATACAGACCAACTCACCAGCCTGTCTCAGCTCACCAGTCTGCTGCTCTGATCTCTGTTTTTTGGGAGGGTGAACCTCAAGAAGCTAGACTGTAACATTTTCTCATCAGCTTAATTTTTATATGTCATATACTTGCTTCTGATATTTTCCCACTTGTGTTATTTGCTTGCTGAAGCTTCTCTATTGATGGAGTTCAATAAATGGTGTTTGCCATCAGAGCAATTTGGTTCTAGTTCTAATTATAGCAACAAGCTGCTTCTTTAAAACATGTTATGTGTGTTTCATTATTTTAAATTGTTATCTTCTGTAATAATTACAGAAATAGTTGATCTTTTCTGAGAAGCCAGCAGCTGCAAATTCTCCCCTTTTCAAATGTCTCATTTTAATAGGTGAAACATCAGGTAAAAATCAAATCAAATTGTAATATAATTCTCCAGAAGATATATAAGTTACAACACATTGCCTCCAGATTCCATAGGGTTACACAATTCAGAGATACTGAATCATATCCCTTAGTATAGATCATAACAAGCCTTATGCTGCACAGCTCAATTGTGAATACAAAGCCCCTAAATAAATCACACATCAATGGCAACATTACTAATAGGGCTATCAGAATCAAAGGAAGCAGGGTGATGAATCTGAAAAGAGCCTATATTATTATTCTGCATTATTTGTTTATGGTATTGCTGGAGGGACTGCTTCTGTCTCCCCCTTTCCCCTAGTTCCTCCAGATTAAGAATGGGAATGAAAAAGGCAGCAGAATTCCAGGATCAGCCTGTATATTGTAATCCTACAGTCATAAGAAGTGGTGGTCTAGTACTCTCTGAAAGGCATTTCACTAAACTAACTCAGTCTTCATCTTTATTCTGACACAATTCAACATTTGAACTCCTTTCAGTTTTCTGCTGTCATTTATTTCTAGCCCCTGTTCACAGTAATCCCTGAATAGAACACAGCAGAGCACACAGAACAGTTACTAAGTCTGCTAACATACACAGCATCCATGGCCATATTTGTTCAAAGACCTCTGCCTGTTTTAAGCAGTGATGGAAAATTACTCGTATTTATAAAATGCACAGAACTGATGTTTCTAATAAGGGTTAAGACTCTTTCTCCCCACTAGAACAGTTGTTAAGAATCAAAGAAAAAAAATTTATATTGGTGGTGACAAATATTCTGTCAGAAATGGGAAGTTCCTTAGTGTTCTGATGCCTTGGGCTTTTATGTTTTTCTGTTCTGCATTGATGTGTGGCTTTTGTTCAGGGTTACTGAGATCCTTTCACAGGGTGAAGAAGGCACAACAATCCTACTCTGACTAGGACCCAAGGACACCTTTTCAAAACTTCAGGCTCGAAGTAAAACAATGTGGAATGAAGAGGATGGACAAGTGAGACTCCTGTATGCAAATGGACTGAAACATAGAGAAAGAGTATGGTCTCGGGATTGGGACCCCCATCCCTTTTGCCTCCATTTTTTGAGGCCATCCAGACAGAGCCTGATTTGTAACATTGGTGCTGTCTGGGGATGACCTCTCAATAAATATCCTTTAACTCCATCTAGCCTCTATTCCAGCTCTTCCAGGCATCAGTTTCTATGACACTTAAAATTAGTTGGAAGAAAACATTAGGATTTTATTTATCTATTGATTCATTTCTTTATTTAGAAACAGTTCTCTAAGGATGGGAGATAAGTTGTATGACCTTGTGGATCTCTTCTGACCAAAATCACTGACATTGTGTCAAATCCTTTCCACTTTATAGGACACATTTATCTCATTTAAGCACAGAGCAAACTTTTTTTAAACATGAAGTTGCCTCTTTGCAGTGATGAGGACTTAGCCCAATATAATTTGGAAGATAGAGACTCAAATTCTCAAATAAAGTATTGACTGCGGATTAAAAACTTTTTTTTAAGTGATACAAATAAAAGCGGAAAACTTTGAGATACTTTTTAATAGGAGATTTCAAAATCCCTTAATTGATTACATCCATCAAATAAGACAAGGGGGGAAAGAAAATAAAATAAGAAGAAAAAACCAAAAAGAAAATAAATACCTTAAAAGAAGGATGAGATTTTTTTTTAAAAAAAGGAAGAAAAAAATCATAATAACAGAGGACTAATGTTTCTTTTCCCCAAAAAAAATCAATAGCACTCCCGAACATGTTACAGCCGATAAAATAAATTTTGCAATTATGAAATATTTAAACTTAAAATTTTAATGTTTGGATCAACCAGATAGTCACAACTGTGCTTTTCTGCACTCCTCTTTCATTTTCCCTTTCTTGCATGTCCCTCCCACTTTGCATGAGACCAATATCTTTCCTTCCTTAACAACTCTCTAGATAATTCACAGAAGCATTTGTCTGTGTGGCCTAGAATTAAACAGAAACTATTAAACAGTCAATTCCTATCTCTTCTGTAGATAATAGCATGTTAACTCCTACCATGCCTTGCTGGTCTGTGGCATGTAAATGAGGTATCTTAAAGAATTTTTAAGGTATTTCTCTCACACCATCAGCACAGTCTCACGATTTAATCCAGGATGCAGTAAACTTGTTTTAGTTACGAGAACTCTTCTTTAATTGCTATTTTCAGCCTTAGTAATCTAAGCAGAAACCATACAGAAAATGCAACACTCTTCATATCACAAAAAAATGAGTTGAAGCTCAGTTATTTCGATACGTTCACCACATTTTATGATTTTCTTTTAGAAAAATGCATGAAAAGCACCTGAGGAAAAGTTGGCTGTGGGAAGGAGGAGGAGAGGATCAAACTGTGTCACTGAGGCGTATGAGCATACTTTGGAGTAATTTCATACTTCATCCTGTCAATTTTACTAGAGCAATGTCCTCTTATTCTAGAAGGCCTAAGCACATGAGCACTCAGTCACCTCTCTAAGTAACCATGTTCAGGGTCCCATTATATTCCATTATGATGATTAATAGCCTCCGATGCATTTGTACAAACGCAGTCCAATGCATTGGGAACACTTTGATCATCATCAGCACACGGCTCATCTCCTATGGTCACATTAATGACATGACTCCAGCTACCATGCAAAATTGCAGTGCTGGATCAGTGCAGGTGTCATCAGATCCCACTTCATCTCGGGGACTTCATTTTCTTCTTAAAACACAGAGGTGACATCAGAAATTAGCCTTTTGACGTTGTCTTGTCAGACAGAATTACCCTGGTAAGGGGCCAAATGTGTTGCCCCTCCCGGCCAGAAGCTGTGACCACACTGATGCACACTGCAGCTGCAGCCACACTCACAAACAAGATGCTTCAGCACTTCAGCAGGGAAAAGATGGCACAATGTTTAATTCTATTCTGGTCTCACCATAATTTAAAGGTCCAGAAGATGCCAGGAGATATGTGCCACAGTTCTTGTACAGTATCTAACCATAATATGGCTTCTCTTTTCCATCCCACTGCACTAGGCTTTATACAACTCCCCTCTATAAAAATATATGAATTTCTTCTGTTTCTCAAGCAGTCGAATTAATAAACTTGCTGTGTGTGGAAAACTGTGATTTTCCTCTTTATGGGCTACAGTCCAGTTCCAGAGCTTCCTCTGGAAAAGGCTAAATCATTTTCTATTTTTCTTCCCAAGACACAGCCAACACCTCTGTGGCCTGTGGTGACCATGCAGCATGGTGTAGGGCAGGCAGGAGTGAAGAGTGGAAGAAGGAAGATTTCTTCCAGCTCAGTCACTTCTGGATGATGCTGTGTGTATGATAAAAGGTCATCAGGACATTTACCATCCTGCTGCTTTATCAGAAGAAAATCTGAGGTCCTTCTTTAAAAGTAGTCTTTATAAAACAAGAAGGCAGGATGCAACTGTCCAAATAAACTGCTGATCTGAAGGATATCAGCCTCCATCTGACAGCTAACTTGGATACAGCTCTCACATTAAAAAATCACAGAATCAATTAGTCTGGAAAAGACTTCTGAGATCATTGAGTGCAACCCTTTTCAAACACTGCCATGTAAACAAGACCATGGCACAAAGTATCATGTCTGCAGTTTTCTTAAACATCTCTAGCAACAGTGACTCCACCACCTTCCTGGGCATTCCATACCAATATTTAACCACCCTTCTGTGAAGAAATTTTTACTAATGTCCAACCTGGACCTCCCCTGAGGCAGCTTGAGGGCATTTCCTGTCATATTGTCAGTGGTTGCCTGAGAGGAGAGACCAACCTCCAACTGGGTGCAATCTCCTTTCAGGCAGTTGTAGACAATAAGGTCACCTCCAAGATTTCTCCTGGACAAACATCTCCAGCTCCCTCAGCTGCTCCTTTTATGATTTATGCTGTAGACCATTCACCAGCTTGGTTGCCCTTCTCTGGACTCCCTCCAGAACCTCAACATCCTTCCTCAACTGAGGGTCCCAGAACTGGGCTTAATTTGTTAACAAAGTCTTATGACAGAACCAAAAGATTTTCATCATTATTCCACAGACAGTGAATCAAGACAGGAAAATAAAGAAACTTGATAGAGACCAAAGAGGACATTACTGTCAGAGCCCAGATGAGAAGGATTTTCTTTTTCTGGTGCATAGTTTTTTCCAAGCTTTTGTGCACTCATTATGCAGTCCCTGAAATCACTGAGCTGCAGGCAGCCAGATTGCAGGAAAGCAACCATGCATTCAAGCCCATGGAGACAAGTTAGTGCCTCTCAAAAGCCATGCTTTGCAGCAGAGAGCACAGAGAGCCAACAGCAGGCATGGAATCTTTTACTCTGATAATAAATGAGCAGAACAAGCCATGTAGAAGTTATCTGTTAACACTGACAGTTGTTAGAGATCGTGTAACATTCTGTAATATATATAAAATCATTGACATCATATGTGTTTATATTTAGTTTAAATAACTATATAGTTTTTATAAGGGAAAACTGTTTCTGGAAACAATAGGCCAAACTTCTTTTCCTTGCTAAGAGCGATGATGCAATACTGCCAGGACCAACAGTTATTATTACAGAATCAGCTAAGTGAAAACACAAGGTCTTTAACAACTTGTATCTTACAAAGCACTCCAAGGCATGCTGATGCTGTTTTGCTTTGTTTGCTAGTCGAGATGGGTAAAAGCAGTTTGTATTTTGCATCTGCTCATTATTGCAGTTTTCCCTGCGTATGTTTCCTCCTGTTTTCATTTCTCTTTCATGAGGGCAAGTCTAAAAAAACCCTAGTTCTTGTGAATTTTTCACTATCAGAACTAACTGATGAAATTGGAGTAAGATGAACAGAGGAAGGCTAATCCTTCTGGGATGTACAAGGGGTCCAAAGAAAAAGACAAGGGAACTGAGATGGAAAATCACTGTTAACAGAAATAAGCAAGATTACCAAAAATTTGGAGATTATTCAATCATGATCACCATGGCAATCATATTCTAAACAGTGTCTTGGGCCATCCCATTAAAGAAATATTAAACATACAGCTGTAGCACCGTTTACAACAGATCTGCATTGTTGAGATATTTTTTAATAGCTAATATGATGGTCACAATCAATTCGCATATGCTAAAAGTGGGACTACTTTAGAGTAAAATAGAGCTTGACAAAGGAGCCTTGCCATTTGCTACTTAGATGCAGTTGAAAACAAAGTCTTGAACTTTTCACCATAGCTGACAGGTTAGAAATTGACCAGATGTGGACAAGATGCAGCATACTGAGAGTATAAATTGATTTTATATGTAGGTTTAAAATGGATCTCATTGTCACAGAAATGTTAACCCCTCAATAGAAAAATCCACTGGATTTTGCAAATGCAAATTTTAAGCTCCTGCGCTTGGCACAATAATGAAATATGCAGCATTCCTTGTTGTCCTTACCTTTGAACTGCAGGTAACTATACAGCAGTGTTACAGGACAAAGATACACTTGTGAAATATTCACAAGCTGATGTCTTTGCAGCCCCGTGGGACCTGTGAAGAGCTCCTTTTCCCCCCACATCTCTCTCTCAGACTTTAAATAATGAGGAGCAGAAAGGTATGAGACAACATGTCTGTGTGTCTCCTTTGAAATCTTTTCTTACATTACCTTGTTATCTGTGCTCGAGAGCAGCAGGTATTCCAGCAGTTCAGAGTGTATCCACAGCAAAAACACCCAGCAAAATAGAGTGCCAGTAGACACAGCTTTCAGCTCCAGGTCCAGTCAGCAAAACACAAAACAGATACATGGAGGGAGTGGTGGCACAGCTGAGTGGGGGGATGTGTGTGTGAAGGGGCGGGAAGGCAGCATTTTGCCAAGCCAGTTAGTTAAGAAAATAGATATTTATTATCCATCCTGAAAAAACAACTCCTCTAATCTGAGCTCACAAAGCGCCTTTGTACAGAAAGTTATCCTACTTCCTTAGTATTACAGCCTGGATCAAATCCTGACCACCCCAGAAGGATAAGATGGTTTTTCAATTTAGCCCTCGCTGATAACTGCTGAGAAATGCTGATACAGGTAGGGATTCGAAGGTTTTACTCTAGTTTTGTATTGTGCATCAGGAAAGACCACTTTGAACCTGGTATGAGGTGCGAGCTGAGTGTGAGGAATTTTATTTGTTTCCACACATCTGAATCAGTCTTAAGTATGTACAAGACTAAAGTCAAGCAATTTTCATCAAATGAATCCACCCTGGCATCTATGAATGTATAGTCCTTTTTCAGAAGAGGCACCGTTTTTTTAGTTTCCAGTTCTCTAAGACTTCTAACTAGTTTTTTTAATCCCCTCTGCATTTCAAAGATGCTTATATAACAGGTACTTTCCCACACTGGCCTTAAAAGCCCTTATTCTCTTTCTTTCGTTATTTCAACAGACTAGTAGTCATTGCAACACAGGTGACGGTAAATCAAATCAAGTTGAGCTGTGGGCCTGACTCATTTTCAGACGATATATGATTTGTTTGCATTACATTATCTTGGAAACCCATAAGCAATATGCACTAACTACATGCCCGCACATGGCAAGAAGATAAATGTTCTTAGTCAGTAATATAAAGTCTAAATAAAATTACAATCAGGTTTGGATATTAGGACAGCTTTGCAACACCCTTGGGGCATTGCTCTTATCATTAGCATTATTCCCATTAGAGTAGTGTCCAGAGATCCTGCCTGTGATCCGTTTCAAATTGTGCTAGGCTCTGGAAAACGTGGGAAGAGACAAAAGTTTTGAATGTTAAATAGATAATTACAGGCAAAGAGTGGGAGAAATAAAGGATTCTTATCATCACTACTTAGAGCTCTGAGGTGTGGAGATTAAATTTTTGTTATAGTCTAAGCACAGGCACAGAGCAATGTTGGAGTCCAAGTTCACCTTGCATCCAAAGAGTTTGCACACAAGCCCATGTTTAGGTTCCCACTGGCTTTATGGGAGTGCTGATAACAGTGGGAAAGATAGCTTGAGTTTGCCTTTCCTCAGCTGCATTCCTACCTGCAGCACTGGCAGCTGGGAACAAGGTTGGCTTGGCTTTCTTTGCCTGAGGCAACTTCCAGTATGCTGTCATGCTGTCCTGTGCCACCTTCCCAGGGCTGATCCAGCAAGTTTCCCCAAGTCCTTCCCATACAGGGTTATAGCCCTGCAGTGTAGAATGGATGAGCAGGTGAGCACAGGAACAAGAAGCTCAAACACCTGAATGACTGCTCAGACAACATGGGGGTGTTTTTTGGTTTGTTTCTTTTTTTGGGGGGGGGGTTG
>VWYI01039935.1:151243-180844 GCA_013399455.1 Anthoscopus minutus | reverse complement strand
AAAAAAAAAAAAAAGTATGTTTTTACCTTTTGAGAAGACTCCAGCTGTACTTCCAGGTCATGTGCTTTCTCACGCAGCATCTCCAAGTGTGCATTTTGCTCTCTGAGACAATCCTGAAACAAGGACATTTGCTGCTGGGCTTCTAATTCTTTGTTTTTCCTGAGATTTTTACTTCTCAGTATCTCAGTAACCTGGACACATAAAAGGCACTCACAGTCGGGAGAAAGTTTATATCCAAACAACACAAGACTCACTGTAAGCAAGTGTATTTACAGATTTACCCTAAATCTTTCCTTCTCAAGGAATAAAAATCATCCTAAAAAGGCAGACAACACTTGTTGTGTCTTGGATACTATTACTTACTGAAAAATGCAAATATTAGATAATTCATCCCTATGGTGAATTCTCTAACATTACTAACCTATAAATCTAGCATAATAAATCATACTGAATTCCTCCAATATGAAGCAGAACTTCCAATGGACTGGACATGCCATTAAGATGACAATGAATAAAACCAGTCTTCTTTGCAAAGGATTTATAACTCATTACTAAAGACTGGTTTTTTCCTCTCCACATCCCTTCAAATGAAAACATTTCCCCCATCAGGGTAATATATATGTTTTATTTAGCATATTTTTCTCAGTATGTCACCAAATCCAAGGAAGAATGCTTTCATCTGTTATCAAAGTTGATGTCCTTCCACATGTGCATCATCCCACTAGACTATGCCTGAAATGCTATTTAGAGGCTAGATCCTTGTCTTTCAATGGCTTATGGTGCAAATCCCAAACACCTGTTGAGTAGCCTTCACTTTTACCATATTTTGCTGTTGCAACCAGAATTGTAGATAGAGAGCAGTATTTTTTGTTATTTTACAAAATTTCATTTAGCAGACAGTTTATTTTTCAGGATGTAAGCAACTCCTTTAAAACAATCCCTGGACTAAAAGGTCTCCATTTTTATTTTTAAAAACTTTAAACCCCTTTCCCTTTTTATCCAGACTTTTAAGATATGTAACTCCATGTAGGGCAATTCTTATCCTGCACACCTGAAACAGTTACTTTACAGAAACATTTCTCCTTGCTATATACTACAAGGCTCCAAGGACAACAATTACATATGTTCAGAAAGAATAGTCACTAGAACACTGAACATCACACAGAAAGAATAAAGCACTTTAAAAAATACATTTTAATGCAGAGAAAGGCTGCAGTATATCTCATTATCCAAGGATTAGATCCATGCTCAACCTGTTGCACTGAAGCAGGTTCCTATGCATCAGAGGCTGCTTGAACCATGTTAACTTAAATTTCTTTCCAGTTGTCCAAGCAGAAATTCATAGATTTCTCTGGCAAAGGACAAATGATCACATGCAAACCCAAATTATATAGCAACAGTTGTATGCAGGCCACAAAATACTTGTGGCAGGACAGTCCCCCACCACAGAAGGGCTTATCTGTTCTGCCTGTCAGCTGGAGCAATACCTCAGTGCATCTTCCCCCTCATAAGAATTTGCTACTTGGTGAAGTATCTCAGGCTGGACACCTGTCTGGTAGTGAGATATTTCTGGTGCCATTGAGGTGGCATTCCCAGCTGACAATAAACATCTTGCCTTAGGATAGAGATTCAAGGAAGATAAGCTTCAATTTCAGACTGACAGATACTTAACTTTAAAAATTATAAAAGCTGCACCAAATTCTTGTGAGGCAGAAGTCTTCTGCACATTCCATGGAAACGTGTAGGGCTCTTTCCCAAAGTCAAGATGCCACTTTGTGGTTACTCTCTCAGGGGCTGAGTGAAAGGAATCTGAGTACCTCAACATCAGTTTAGTGGCAAGTTACACAGACTCCTACTCTACACTACTTCTTTGCCAGCTACAATATAGATACCTTTATGATGTGCACTGTTTTATGTAATCTACTAGTAGCTCTTTGTTTTAACTGTGTAGTACTGAACTCTGTTTAAGACCATTTGTCTGCCTATCCAGTAAATAACTCATTTTATGACAGATCTGATCTGCAGTTCTTAAGAACTTGTGAGCCAAATGCGGTTTAGGTGCGCCTCACCTGAATTCAAGCTGCTGCCAAAAAATCTAAACCCAAGGCAGGGCTTGACTAATGCTTTCACTCAATCTATAACACCACTAACAACATCATGTAAAATTCCCTAACAAGGACTTAAGTGATGAACAAAGTGCAATGACCTTCAAAACATTATGCAAGCAAGTGGAAAATGTGAGGGTATTTCCAGGACTTCTCCAGTTCTCCAGCAACCAGGAAAAAACCCTGTCTCGCCCTGAAATAATTTTCACTGCTGTGCTACAAAGAGTTACATAATCAAAATGTTTTGACAGTCTAAAGTTGTTCTTGTGGTCTCTGTAAGGACATGCAAATTGGAGAAGAGGCACACCTGATGTAACTGGAGCTGTAAATCATGGATCTGACCAGCCACACATGAAGCCTCTTCCAGTAGCTCATCCCGGTCTGTCTTGGCCTGTTGAAGGCAGGTTGTTAACTTCCTGATGATTTCATTCTGCTCTTGAACAGTTGTTTCCTACAAGGGTCAGAAGAAGTGAACTTTTAAAATTAAAATATTCTTAACATATCTAGAACTAAAGTAGGCTTTCTTGAAGCAAAGCCATTACAGAGTCTGTAGTTACATTTCAGTTTTAACCAACTTGAACCAAACAAGTCTTTGGGTCCAAAGATGATGACAGGTATGATGGAAGAGGAGTCTTAAACTGATCTCAGAGATGACAAACCAAATCAGAAGTGATTTTAAAAACGAATTATGGGATACCAGCAATGAAATTGGTATTTTTACTTCCAAATTTGTAGCTCTTATTGATGCAAAATGCAATCAAGTCTTCAAAAAGGATATAATGAATATTTAGTACCCTGTATATTATTTCCTATCCGCCAGCAATTCCCTTCAGTTGTGTGAGAGGAAGCTAATGAGATGGGATACATTAATCCTATTTTACATTAACCACATTTATCTTTTCAATTTATTTCTCACCAACAGGAAAAGTCTTTGTTTCCCCAATCCTAGAATGAGAAAAAGAACATACAAATGGGAAAGTAACTAGTCTTAGAAAGCACCTGGTAATAATTTACCTTTACATAGAACTGCTAGAGAAAGGGAATGCAAAATATTATTTCGTAATATTCTGGAAGAGGAAGCTGCTTTCTGCACTACATTTTAGCACGATGAAGTACTTCTCACTAAAAAACAACAGGTTTTTGAGCTCTGAGGCCTAAATATTTTTAGGATCAAAGTAAGATAGTATTATCTCAATACCCATGTCTGTGAAACATACCTGAAGCTGCATAGAATTGTTGTGCTGTGTGAGTTGGTCCTGCAGCTCATCCATCTGTACAGTGAGTCTTTCCACTGCTTCCTGTTTCTCAAGCAGTCTGCTCTCCAGCTCAGCTATCCTCACCTGACACATCTGAGCATCAGCCTCACCATATTCTGCAGCAGAATTTATCCTATCTTTCTTCATAAAAGAAACAGAAATGCATTTATTCACTAAAAATACCACTTCTGGTTTGTGATTAGTCTGAAAACAAATTCAATGTTAAGTCCTGGGCAAATTCTACCTTAAAATTAACTCAACACTGGAATTTTGTATCTAATAGAAACATTACCTACCTTAATGATTAAAAATTTCAAATTAAAAATGATCGTAGTTAATACATTTTTATGATTGTTTAAGGCACAGAAGTAAAGTAAGAGTGTTGTGATTCTATAGTATCAAATGGTGGCAACATGCCATTTTGGCATGTATTGGGATTTAAATATCTCCAGTTGTGAGGAAAGGAACGGAATTAAACAAAGCTTTTACATTCACCTGACTGGAGAACAGTCCATCCAAATGAGAAACAATGTAAAGATCTTCAATGAAAATTAAATTTCTGTGGTTTCTTATGAGCAACATTGTTACAAACACCATAGAGGATACAGTATCTTGTATTTTATTTTGAATACTTTCTGGTTGTATTGTATGAAACAATGATGAAGGAACCCATGTATCAATTAGAAACATGAAAAACATTCAAATGTCTCTGGGTAAAGTCTTTGATTTTACAAAACACAAAACCAATTTGCACAGCCAGTACATGTACGTACAAAGAAATGCCTGTTTTATACCATAAAGTAGTGAAATCACATCAGTTTTACTTTATTTGATGACAAAGTTCAAGTCATCATTTTAGCAACCAATTCTCACAGTCTTCTTTCAGCTCTAGCCAGTACCTTTTACTAAAGATACACCTTTTCACACTTACTTCAGTTGCAGGATCATCCAGTGGCTCCCAGCTCAACAAATCAGTGCTGTCCTGCTAAATAAACAAATAAAACAAATCATTAGAAAAAACTAAATCACAGCTATTTTAAATAAAAGTAAGGAAAACCAGAATTAGCTTGGAAACACCTTAATCATGAGCCAGAAAGGCTTGTGTTGTGAGAGACTGACTTTATGCTAAATCCAGCTGGTCTTTCATGGTGAAATTAACTAAACCACAAAAAAGCAAACAGACATAAGTATTACAATGTCTACTTAAATTTAGGGCTAAGCCTCAACACTGATTCAATGCCTCATTCTCTGCTGTTGTAGCTGACAAACATTTGAGCAATCTTTAATCTACTACTAAAAATTAGTAAACTGTTAGGAGATTATTTAACAAACATGCTAAAACCATTCAGGTAATCACAAAAGCAACATTTTTTCTGACACAATTTAACATAACTTGATACCTTGAAAGAGGTTTCTCTCTCTAAATGCACAAGACCAAGATGACTATTGCATTATTTGGAAAACACAGTCTACCGCTCACCCTGCATTTTGAGTCTGCCTGAAGTAGTTCCCAATGATTACTGTCTCCCTGGAGGGATCCTCTCCAAGTAACCTAGAATTCCAGTTGCTTTACAAACCAGCTATTTTTAAAAAAGCTGCTTAGAAGCATTAAGTGATTTTTGTTTGCTTTTTAAAATTTAAACTCACACAAACGTAGCAAGGACACAGCTGTAGCTGAGTGACAAAATGCTGTTTTTCCTAAGTGCAGACACTTGTGTGTAGCTTCATAAAAGCCTCTGCAATGCTAACATTATGCTGAAGATATCCTGAAAGCATCAGGGATACCCTCACAACAGAAAACAGGCTAACACATGCAAATTTTATCTCACATCATTGCAGGTTTGCAAACACACTAGTTTGATGCTATTGTGGTATGTTATGAAAATGCACAAACATTTGGAGAGGTACTTTTGGTGCACCAGCTCCCCAAAATTTTTTCCAGAGAGAACATGACTACCTTTAGAGAGTCATCAGTACATGATGATGCTCATACTGAAACACATCAGACACAAGCAGAGCCACACTCTAAATAAATCTGTGGCAATAACATCTATACTGGCTTTACAATGAGTATATAAGAGCTTCCTGGAATAAATTATAGTTTTTCAGAAAACACTAAGAATCACTGAGCCAGTCAAGTGACACAAAACCAAATTAATGGTGTGCATTACAGGGTCCTGGCAGTTTTTAATCTGTTGATCTCCCAATCCAGATTTGCCATTTCATTAATTCACAACCACATAACCCTAAGTCTGCCCAAAGAGAAGTCCATGGCAGTGAAAGGTGGAAGACTAATTTAGGAAGCTAACAGCTGCCTGGCAATAACAGCTGCCTAGGCCATACCATGGAGATGTCTTAATAATTGAGACCACTTTGTTAGAGAGTGAACAATTACAGGTGAAAATAACACCAATTCACTTACCTCCTGATATCAGCTAGTGGCCAGTACCAGGGAGCTAACGCTCAGCTGAGTGTAACAACCACCTGGAATACCTGTTACCTGCAGATGGAGTGGAGGGAAGGCAAGAAATAATGATATTTACCTGTGACTCTGCTGTTGCCTCTGGCAAGTTGGTGTCTTCAGCCTGACTCACTACACCCTTCCCAGCATCTCTGGCTGCTACTGGGTGTTCTTCCTTCGGAAGGTCATGCGTGTGGATAGCCGAGCCCTTCCTCTTCGGCGCCTTTTTCTGCGACTGCGTGACGTCACCCTTTGCTTTTCGCTGTCTGAAGTAAGCAAACTGTTCAGGAAAGATTGCAAGAGGTACAGGGAGAGGTAAGCAAGGAAAAAGTAGCAGGACCACAAGATTAACACAGTCATGGGTGACAGAGATCCTCTCTTGATAAAATATATACATCTGCAGAAAAACTGCTTTTTCTGCCTACTTTCCACACATTTACAACCTACAGGATAATTGTGCCATTAAGCAACAAATTTCACACCAACACTAAAGGCTCATTTCCACACAAGGATCAAAGTTTTACTCAGTGAAACTTTGTGTGTCAATGATAATCCAGAATTACAGCAAAACAAATTAGTAAAGGAGCTAGTCATCAATATACTAGAAGCATTAGGAAAAAATAATAATTGAGCAGTCTTTCTGCAAGACCAGCAAAAACAAGAACCCCCTTGTCATGGTGCCAGAACCAGCACACCCCTACAAATACATCTAAACAGGTCTTAGCCAGCGTAAGCTTTGAGATGAGGATTCACTTCCGTTAATTTTAATGCTCCTTCCCTGCCACCCCCTTAAGAGAACACAGCAAAACTTCTTCACCAGAAAGCAGCCTCCAGTACATAAATAGAAAATCAATTAAGCCAGGTCATTTTAATTTCTTCTGTTGAAGAATCAGATGCTCTACTTTATCAGGCTATCACAGCTCTACAAAACTCCAGGGACTTGTAAAGAATGTCACTGACAATTTATTACCCAACTGTCCCTAACACCCTAAACAGTTTAAAAAAGATTATTGTTATTTTCAAGTCTAGTATTGTGTTTAGGCAGCACTTCCAAATAACATCTCCCCCAGAGCAGAAATCCAGACATCCTTCTCATAAGGAAAAAGATTTCTTCAAGGTTAAAACCACATATTAACAAGTACAGTGCTATATCCTTGTGATGAGACAAAACAGATAATTAACTGATGACAGGATGTAAATATCACTGCCAAGTTCTACCTGCAAAACACATAATCCACTGCTTGACAGCTTGGTTTTCCTGTCAAACAGCCACCTTGCAGAAAAATCTTGTCCCATTCTTCTCATTCAGTTTGTGAAAAGGATCAAGTTCAGTCCCCTCTCCATACAGGAACTTCTACCTGACAGTTACCTACTCAACAGGTGCACAGTTATACATCTGCTAAATCCAGCAGCCTGTTTAAAAGGTGTATTGCAGAAATACATCAATTTTTTACCAGCCAATAAAATTCTTATGTACAAAACCCCTTATTTTTATGATTACCTTCATTTCTACAGTTGGTTATACTGAAATGCAGATTAAATGAAGATTGCCAGATTTGTGCCTTTGATAATAAGCAGAAAGAACAGACCATAAAGCTGCAGTGAGACACAAATACTATCTTCTGAAACCAGGAGAGTATCACCTCCAGCACTTACTGATGGCAATGTATGTCAAAAATAGCTGCAGCACTAATTAACCTGATAACATGGGGAAATGGGGCAGGAGGAAACCTGCAGAAAAAATGGAGAGTAGAAGAAACTGCTGAAGCAGGGAAAAAGGGAAAACAGGAGTAAAACAAGCAGAAAAGATGAAAAGCAGAGAGAGTGGGCATTACACAGAGCAGTTATTGATTCATGAAGGGAGAACCAAGTATCTCACATTAAAATGCCAAGATTTGGCATGGCTGAACACCTAAACAGTATAAACTTTTAAATGCACAGGTCAAAGAAAACAAAACTTACTTTGTCCCATTCTTGTGCACTAAACAAATAAAATCATAATACATACCATGCAAAAATATCTAACTACACGGAACTATTGAACTTGGTGGAGTGGCTGGATTCAAACATGCTCCAAATTTATGGGAAAACTTCTATTCAGAGCAATATCCACTTTCCAAATCCTTTCATCAGCTACATAAAGTGTCATTGTAAGAGAATTGCAACTTCACAGACAGGCATCCAAAATGAAGTAGTGAGTGTGAATGTGAAGAAAGCAAGACACAATTGCCTCTGCCTCATCCCAATGAGATCACATCATGCCCATTTTGAATTATTTAACCCTCCTTTTGCCTTCTAGAAGTACAGGCAAAAGTGAAAATTTCACTTTTAGCCAAGATGTAGCATTGCCATGGGAAGCCTAAGATCACTGTCCTCCACAGCATCCTAAGCAGCTGCTCTAACACAAGAACACTTTTCTACAGGTACCAATGCACTGCAACTTCATTTCACCAGGACCAGTCAGTTAAAAGCTGATTTATTACTTTACATGCTGCAGAAATTAGGATCAAAACCAACACCCAGAGAAAACTGAACAGAGCAGAAAAACACATCAGCACCAAACAGAAACAGGTTGTTCAAATAAACATTCGTCCTGCTCTTGGATACAGCAAACAAGCAACAAGTGCTCTTAGACAAAGCCAAGAAATATTTTCTGAACCTTCCTCAAAATGATGAAGTGGAAAAACTTCCTGGAAAACCCGAACTAATTTTTCAGGTCCTAACTGTAAAATGGAAGAGCAACAAAACTTCCCACACCTGAGGTATGGCACAGAGAGCTCTGTAACTAGAGGCACAGGTGCTCAACATGCAGACTAATTATTGTGAGGTAGAAAAAAACAAGGAGAAAAAAGCAGCACTGAATAGTTAGGCTTGTACTGTTTCTCAGTTACTACTCTGGCTATCAGTATTACATTTGTTAGAAGCAGGAATCTGAGGTACCTGATACAGTCAGTACTTAGCTGACAATTACAGTCTCCAATAAATACAACAGCTGGCATTATCACTATTATTAGGTGATAACTTAAATGCATCTAAATAATGGAATTTTTATTCCTATATGAAAAAGAATAATGCAAGTACTGGTTTGAAAAGGAAAACATTTAGATCATATTTCTTCGGCAAGTCATGGCTTAGCAGACTAAAATCTAAGGATGTTAAAATAATTCATTTTCTGGAGGGTGGGGGTGAGACAAAAAGCCCTCAAGAGTTCACACCTCCAGACTGAAACAGTATCAAGCTGCAGTTACACCCCTGCACAGGTTGCTACAACAGAGGCCTCTCACATACAACCAGCCCCACTCCCCTGCCCTGCAGTCAGAAGCACCTGTGCAGGGACGATTCAGAAAGCTGATCTGATGGACACTGAACACTTCTATGCCACACCAAAGATGGGATCATCCTAAACTGCTCTAGGCTGCATCACAGGAAGGAGAACCAGTACTTGCTTGTGGTTCTTCCTCCCTTTCAAAACTGTGCTGTATCCATGAGCAGGGGAGCACAAAGAAAACTAGAAAAACGAAAAGCAGAAAAATAAAAAAGTGGAAATGTCACCTGGGTGCTTTTTGGGAGCTGTCTGGTGCCTACAATCTGCCAGCCAAGGAATAGAGTTCTGTGACATTTTTATCAGCAGAGGAAGCACTACATTTATCTCTGCCCCTCTAAAACTATTCCTCTCCTTTCAAGCATATCATAAGACATCATGCAGCAGCAACATTGATGAGGCTACTAATGATATATTTTTTTTTTATGGGAAGAAAGAGATTTAGCACACAGTGTAAGAAAAACAGTAAATGCAACACTTGAAACAAAAGGCAAGTCCCTGCCCTTTTTTTAATGGCAAACAACAGTTTTCCAACAGGTGGGAACAAAAAACTTATTCAAGTTATGTCAGTCACATTTTTCTAATCATAAACAGGCCCTGCACCTGGAAATAATTTGTGCTAACAGAAATGTTAACACAGGTCGTGCCACACTAAGGTAACCCTTCAACCTTAAGAATTCCCGCTCTCAGAGTTCTTTCTCTTGAGCTAGTGATACAGTTGTTCTCCAGCAGAGGATTGTGTTCTCACAGCACATAACAAGGCTGGGAAGGCAGATGAGAAACTGCTGAGCAGGAGCAGCAGTGTGGAATCCATAGCAGCATCAGCAAGGGCCTGGCCAGGGATGGAGGAGCTGTACTGCCCATCACTAGGCTGTAGCTTCAGCACAGCTCCAGCTACAACTCTGCTCCCTTCCAGAAAAGCTCTCTTTGATTTTTCTTGTGCACAGCACTAGTGGGAAGCAGTTAAAACAGAAACACAGCAGACAGACAGGACAGCTCTAAGCCACTTCTGACCCCAGTAGCCAGACATCCAGACAGTTTCCCTACAGAAAGGGCACGATCTGGAAAGATCTGATGGGTCCAAACTTCCCACGACCCTGTGCAGCTTCAGCTGTCCCTGTCTAGCTACAGCACTCATTTCACTCCTACTGGAAAGGTGAGAACTAGAAAGCCTTATTTAGCAAGGACAGCCAGAAGGGAAATATGACAAAACTAGCTCAAAACCCAGCAGAAATTCTGAATTAAAAGGAAAGTAACCAGGTATTTCCAACCAGCTCCTTCAACATCATTTCTAAAACAAAGCAGAAGTTTTTATCTAACGGGGTTAGCACACAACCAGCATTAAACACAAGGTTGCAGGTAATAATTACTAGGAGAATGTTATCTTTATATATCAGCCTCATCCTGTGAGCTCTGCAAAAGTCCCTAAACTAGATGCAAGTGAAGACACCTAAATAAATGTTCAAAGCTTATGAAGTGCTTGCTACCGACGTGACTGGAAACCAACGAACCGAGCCCAGCTCTCTGCTAACCCACCTGCGGGCACACAGGCAAGCGAATGAGCCAGCGGAGTAATAAAACAACACCTGGTCTTTGGGATCCTCAACTGGAAATGCAGTATTCCCACAAACACTGAATCACAGGCAGAAATGGGAGAGCTGGGAAGAAAAAAAAAATCAAACAACGAAAATAGAGCCTGAGGGACGGTATATGCACTGCTATCAGCTGCTCAGTTTCCACCGAAGTAATGTCTCTATGCTTGTGTACCGGGATGGGGGCCTCGCACGCTGCCTGCAAGCAGAAGTACCTCTGGGCACGACTTTTACTGCGGAGCTACGGTGCCAGAGGAGCCACAGCGGGCTCCGAGGACAGCCCCAGATCCCGGCTCCGCCGCTACTCGCATCCAACTCCGAGCGCGGCACAGAACCCGCCACAGAGGGGAGAGACCCAGGGTGGTCTGAGGCGAAGCTGCCCCCCGGCCTGCCAGCCCTCTCAGCGCATACAGACCGGGGCGGGCGCAGCCTCCGCCTAGCTGGCACCCCTTCCCCTCACCTTAGCCCTGCCGGCCTCCAGCTTACGCCTTCGCGCCTCCTCTTGCGCGTCCATGCGGCGGCCGGGGCGGGTCGTGCCCCCCACGCCGTCACGGCGACAGCGGCAGAGAAGCTTCGGTCATGGCCGCCCCGGGCCGCTCCCCGCCCGCCGCCGCGCCAGCCACACCCCGTGGGGCGAAGCTCTGCGCCCACTGGCCAGAGCTCCTGACGCACCGCGGCCACCGGCCAATAGCGACAGCTTTCCTCAGCCGGGCTCCGCCCACTCCTGCTAAATGACTGCTGGGATACCCCGGGCAAGCCGCCGCGAGCTTCCAGCTCCGCCCCCTCCGCGGCAGCCACAAATGGGAGCGTCCCGCGCCATTTCAAAAGGGCCGCCGTCCCCGCCCAGCGCGGGAGGCAGCCGATGGGGGCGGGGCTAGCGGCAGCCAATAGGGCGCGTGGGCGGGTTGGTGTCTTACTTCCCACATTTTCGTTTGTAAATTGTTAGTGAAGGAATAAATTAATGTTCATTGGTTCTAATTGCATGATTCTCTTCAGTAATCTGTGTGCCATTCTCTCTTGCTAATTGATTTCTTCCTCTTCATGCTAATTTGGTCATCATTCTTTAATCCCTCTATCATCATTTTCTCGGACATGGAATCTCCAATGTCCAGGCCTTAATCTCCTCTGGAGTCTTCTGGTTACGCCAACGTCCCTGAAGGGCCCTAATCTTCAACTCCCTTTTACTCTGCTTATTGAAGCTACAAAACTGGTATTCTTTGTATTTTGAAGTCATTAAATAATAAAAAAACAGGCTTTCTGTTTCTCAGAGCAGCGTGCTGGATTGGCAAACATTAAAAAGCCCTTCTGCATTGAGGGCTGAGTCAAGCTTTAACCCATTGCAGAAGTTTATGGGGCACAGTATTTTTGGCTTTCCTCTTCTAATTCTGTTCATTTCCTGCTTTGTCAGCTCTTGAGGTGTTTGTTTTTCCTGGTAGCACTGTTGTGCTCTCTGATTTCATCGCTAGGATTCTGAGATTGTCTCCAGTCATTACCAAAAGACAAAGACTGAATTATGAAATGTCTTAGCGAACACCTCCAGGGATCAGGCAGGCACAGCTCTTCTAGGCAACCTGTTCCAGGGCTTCCGTTTTCCTAATACCCAATCTAAACCTAGTTTCTGTCAGCAGGAAGTCATTTCCCCTTGTCCTGCCACTCCAGGCCCCCATCTTTCTTGTAGGCTCCCTTCAGATACTGGAAGACCACAGTTAGGTCACCCCAAAGTTTCTCTTTTTAAGGCCGATCAATCCCAGTTCTCTCAGCCTTTCCTCATAGCAGAGTTGCTCCACCCCTCTAATCATCTAGGTCATTATCATAATATATTTTAAAATTGTCTTTTAGAACTCATTAAGATTAAGAGTATAAAATATAAAAATCAATAGAAGACATCAAAGAAATGCAATACTGGTATGGACCTCATCAGGTTATCTAATCCATTCTTGTATCTGATGAGTCCTACAATGTTCAACACATTTGTTTTTTTAATTGTTTGTAAACAACTTCTATGGAAGTTTTTTGTTTGAGAGGTGCTCCATCATTTCCCTTAGTAGCTAATGAAGATTTCTTTCCCTGTTTTTATCAAGTTTTCTCTTCCTCATTAAGCCAAATGCCTGTGTTTTTCCAGACAGAAACCCCCATACTCCACCCCGTTCTTTGATTGCATCCTCTCATTTACTTAAAAATTGCTGGCCTGTCCTCTTTTCACCACTTACTTACTAATTTTAAAAAGCCAGTTCTTTAAAGTCTTCCTTAGAACCTATGTTTTATAAATGCACCCTTTTTATTTTTTTCCTGGACTTTCTTTCCCTCTTAAACCACCATGTCTAAAAATAGGCACAGTGTCCAAACTCTGACTTCAGCGCTGCTAAATAGAGCAGAATAATTATGTCCTGTGAGGTGCATGTAACGCACCTGTTACTCCTTTGTAGCCTGCCTTTGCTCTTTTGAATTCTCATTCTCATTCTCAAGTGTGAACCCATTGTTTGGGATTCAGCATTGCTACAGATCCCTTTCAGCAAGATCTTGTGTGTGGCTGGCACCTTCCTGGCACTCCATTAATTAGCAGGTTGTAAGATGTCCCAAGAGTAAGGATCACACTGTGACCAAGGCATCCATACGTGTGGGAAAAGAGAGATTCTTTTAAGCCTTTTTTTTCCCCAGTATTGGATTTCCTCTGGGATATCTGTCACATCAAGCAAAAATTTCTCTTCATTTTCTTATTAGTAAATTCAGTTGTTTAACGCTGGTGCTGTACTTTTAATGGAATGCTTATACCTGGTTCTTTTTGTCAAACTTTCTTGTTTTAAAGAACCATTGGCTTTTCTTTTTTTCTTGTCCACTAATGTGCCAGGCATTTTACCGGAGGTACACAAGCTTCTGTACCTGGAGATTAAATTGTTTATGTTACATATTGACACTATCAACTTAGCAACCAGGTTACAGGCACAAACCTCTGAGCTAAGGCTCTAACAACACAGATGCCAGGCTTGGTGATACTGCCAGGGGAATGATAGCAACCATTAGGAACGGACAAATAAATATTCAGTCTCAGTTGCCTTCCTGTGAGCATCGCAACCTGCAGCACAAAAGTATGTTGAGAGAAATGGCAGTAAAAGCTGTGTCTGTGATTTTGTGAATGTCTGTAGTCATTTTTACCCAGGAATGAAACTGAATCTTTTATCTACTTCTCTCAGTTTCTACTCACCTTGTATTATTGTTGTTTAATAATGGAATTATTCTGTGAAGATTGTGGAGGGAAAAAAATGAGCACTGAAAAACTATCTGCATCTGTTTAGCTTTTTAACATGTTTTTTGCCTGCCTACTCTTCCAGGAGATAATGGAAGATTCTTCAGTGGTGGATCACCTGACACGACTGAAACTCAAACTCCTGGAAAAGGTAAGGAAAGAATTCTGCAGTGGTCACTTTTGCTCTTCTTTTTTCTCTTGCGTGTTTTAGCATTAACACTGTATTTTAAAATATTATGACTCTACTGAGATACACTGAGGAATGGTACTACTTAATGTCACTTTCTTAAATAACGTTGTACAAGTTTACATGGAGCTACAGTAAATTAAATTGACTTTGATTTTATGGGAGATGTCACCAGTTAGCTAAAAACCAGTTTGAGCTGGGACAGGCAAAGTTTAGGAGTAAATCTTGGGTAAAGAGAATCTCAGATTGTTTTAAGGCAATTTCATATCAGCTTTCACATAAGTGTCTTGCCTGGTAAGACCTTTGCTGTATCAAGAGTCCAGATCTTGGACTATCAGGCAAACTAAAACCGAACATTATCAAGTTCATATGATGCATCTCTGCCCTACAAAATAAATTATGTATATGTCTCCTGATTCACCATGCTATCTATTTTAAGGTCTGGAATGGCCTGGACAGTTGGAAGCATGACTATTCTTTACTGTAACTAGATTTGTAATGAGACATTTCATACTTCTTTAAGAACCACCATTTTTCTTCACTTCTGCTCTATTTCCTCCATCCCAAACCCATGCCATAGGCTTGGAAATCCTTGTGAGCTTTTCTGCCTGACTTACAACCAGTCCTGGTTATGGTTCTGCCAACAGAGACTAGAAAATGAACAGGAGAACCTAGAGAAGATGGAGTTGTCTCTCCCAGCTGCAAGTAAGAGAAGCATTTGTTCTAATTATAGGCATATTTTAGAAAGGGCTTGCTTATGTTCTCAGGCATGAGTTCCTCAGGACATGGCCCCCTATCCTCCCTAACAACTGTGAGCTAACTGCTTTTTATCTTTTGAATTTCTTCAGCTGTTATTTTCCTGACCAAGGGAACTGAAGTGAGCAGTAACATATGATGACTTCCTGCCCAGGTATCCTATGCAGCCTCTCAGCTGCAGCTGCTGGCTCAGCTGGAGCAAACTGAGGGTGATCCAGTTTGTCCTAGCTCTTACACTTAGGAGTGAGCCCCTGTTGTAGTCCAGCTGTTTGCTTGGTTTTGGTGATTCTGAAAAGGCAGGAGGAACACTTCATTTCTTTGCATGGCACATGCACTGTTTATATTATCTGTGGATTCAAGGCTATCAGTAAAAGCTCAGTGATATTTCTAGATTATACTGTGGGCTCTTGTTCATTGATCTGATGCTCAAATAGTTGGGATCTTGTAATGCTGTGGGCAAAAAGTTTTAAAAATCCCCTATAACAACAGACAGTTTCAAAATATGAAATGGTGCTTTCCAGAGCAGATGCCAGGCATGGCTCCAAAGTATATGTAAACATTCTTATTTATCTTCATTTCAAGAGAGTTCAAAATCAACCATATGTGGGATGAACTGAAAACGAAGTTGATCCAGAACAAAATAGAAACCGAAAAGTTGACATTGAAACCAACTTTTTTGTTATTTGTTTGAGCTGTTACTACAGACAGTCATCCTCTGCATGCACAGGGTACATCTAGAAACTTTCAGGCTGAAATGGATCCTAAACTAGGAGGTTAAAAGGGGGATTTAGAGAGCAATCTAAAGAGTTTATTTTGAGAGGTGTTTTGCTTTTGTAGGGCTGCTGAACAGCTGTGACTGCACATGGCATAAAGTCATTGTCCATACATGTATTTGACAAGAAAAGTAGCCCAAGCCTTTTGTAGAAGAACTCAGGCTGTTAAAGCAGAGCAATGCAGAGTCCCCAGGGAGGTGCAGAGGAGAGCCTCTGATTTTTATTACAAAAACCAGGCCTTTTGAAGCATTTAGGCCTTTACCAGTTACGTAGTTTTAAAACATAACAAACGTAATCCAACAGCCACCATACACCAACCTGTATGAACATGCCATGGTTATATAACTTGTTTTTCTACCTCTAAGTCAGCTGAATCACTTTCCCATAGCCCTCTTCGACTTAGACAAAGTAGCAGGCCTGAGCCATGATTTTACAAGGGTAACCAGACCCTTATTGTGTAAGTTTTACCTCTATGCAACATCAAGCTATCTAATAACACATTTTCCACATTAATATCATAATACAGGTGCTGTAATAGCTCTGTCTTTGCAATCCTTTGAGAAGATAATGGACTTTTCCTCTTCCAGGGAACAGACCTCAGGACATGCTCCAAAGTGCCTTGAGGCAAAGGAAAGATCTGCTGCAGGAGCTAAGGGTAAGAGCTCTCTGGGCAGAAGTTACAGACAGAGCCCAGTTACCTGCACATCCACTGCTGATGTGGATTCAGTGCTTTCCTGTCCTTTAGTTCTGGGGCTGGGCAGGATTTAGTGCTCTGCTGCTTTGGAATATAAAGGCGGGGCCAGCTAATCAGGGAGAGGGCCTGGGGAGCAGCTTGGTTTCCCTCACTATAGCTGTGGAAGCTTGCACCTGCTTCAGGTACTAAAGTGGGATAATTCTGTTTGCCCTGAACTCCTGTATCATAAACTTTCTGTGCCAAAATGCAAAGAAGGAATTTTTAGTGATGCCAAAATATAGACAATAGCAATTGCTATTTATTCCTAGTTTGTGGAGGATACCAACTATTATTTAAATGTTTTCCCAGACCTTTGGCAGCTTGTTCTGCACTTTTTTTTCCCAATCCTTTTTGCTTATGCTTCAGGAACTGTGGGAAGGAAAACTTTATACTTATACGGGTACTGGTAGTGCCGTTGATGTAGGTTGCCAGGGGTTAATCCCATTTAGTCCAGAGACCATAACCATAATGCCTGCCTTGCTGTGACCAGATTTTCTTTAGGAAAATACTTGACTTTGCAGGAGCAGCACCTTCTGGAAGAGCTTTCACAGCCACTTGTACCAATTGGAGGACATTGCCATGACCACAGAGCTGCCCTCCCACAAGTCTACCAGATCCCTTTTCCAGCTTCCCAAGTGGAGCCACCAAGGATTATCCAGCAGACAGTAAGGATTGTCTCCTAGAAAACACCACTAGCACTGTGCCAGTCTGAGCTGACAATCATTAGGGAGCTGTATGAAATTGCTTATACAACAAAGAAGGAAGATATGCCTCTTGCTCCTTTATGGGACCCTTGCTACCTGCAGCAAAACCTAAGGGGAAATTATCTTGCAAATAAGGCCCAAAATTAACAATGGGAATGGTTTACCCTTGAAACAAGTTGGCAAAAGGAGTGGCAGGGCTGCCCATGTTCCAGCCTGGCCATTCAGTCACTTTCTAATGCACATCACTGTATGCTCAAGCAGCCCACAACCTCAACAGCTTCTCCATGAGAATCCCAGAGTTTTCCTGAAGCCTAGGTATATGACAGCTGCCTAGGCTGCTGTTCCCATAGATGGGGGAGCTGGCCAAAACCTGACTTCTCCATTTTCCTTCCTGTTCCAGATGCCACCTCAGCCTGCCACCATCATCCAGCAGTTGCCTCAGCCATCCCCTCTGATCACACAGATTCCGCCAGCCCAGCCCTTCGCAGCCCCCCACTCTGGGAGCATTAAAGAAGGTAACAAACTCGCCATGTAGCAGCCAGCCCTGGCTGTCACCAGGCCTGGAGAGGGCAGGGTAGGTACCATGGCAAGTGGAAAGGGACATGGGATGGTGTCCAAGCTAGTTAGTGACGTGCTGTTTAATGAGCCGGTGGAAATTTGGGAGTTGTGCTTCATGAGTGGGATGGGTACCAGTTGTGAAAGGCATTAAGGCAAACTTATCACTAAAACTAAAGAAAAAGGAACTACAAACTCAAGGGAAGATTGGGAAAGCAAAACAGTTCAACTCATGGCACTGAGTAATATTAACGAAGTCAAACCTATGCACATGGATGATTCCAGAATTAGCAAACAGGCTTCTAAAATTTGTTTTTTTTCTTTTGTTCCTTCCTAACCTGGTGTTCAATCTCCTCAGGATTTTATTTGTACCCTGTGTTTGGAAACAAGACAGAACATATGAAAGTGTTGTTCTAAATATAGTGCAATGCCAATAAAAGAATTTGTTTCTAAACATAAGTGTGGGCAACTGTGAAATAATACGTGAACTAAAACCTGGGACAATTTCCCTGGCTCATCCTTCAGCCAAAGGTTCATCCCACACAGGAATTCTCAGTCACAAAACTGCAGTATTTCTCAGCTCATACTTCATCTAAGTGCCTAGATTTTTGAATCAGAGTTTATTTCCATGACAAAAATAGTCCAAATCCACTCATGACTTCTCTAAAGCTGCTACATGTAAACTACTTTTTGTATAATCAGTAAAAAGGAAAATGAGAGTTGCCTTCATTATTTTTTCCCTTCTTTTTTTTCTCACCTCTCCTTCTTCACTTCTCCCCAAGCGAATTAGTTGTCCTTTGGATCCCAGAGGTCATGTAAGGAGATTTGATGTGCATGAAATGACTGACTGAGGGCTGAACTTGATGATGTTAAAGGTCTTTTCCAACCTTTACAGTTCTATGAGTCTGTGGACTCTCAAGGTGGCACTGCAATATCATTTAAATTTGAGGAAACCTCTCATATGGAAAGCGATGATCCTTAAAGGCTGAAGCAATGGAGAGCACAGCCAGGAGCCTGTCCAAGCTGCAGTAAGGGAAAGCTGCAGCTCAGCTCTTCTCCATCCTGCCATTCAGTATAGGTGGGGGTGTGGGCTTGCAGGGCAAGCAACAGACAAGATACTCAGCAGCAGCTTTCTTGTAGAAGGGAGGAGAAACAGGAAAGCTGGTATGAACAACCCCATTCACAGACATTAACTCTGCATTTTCTGGGGAAATAATGCCAATATTCTTCATGTGCCCCCTTTCTCTGAGGCTGCTTTGCCTCTGTGGCAGTGACCAGTCTGTGTGCTGGAGGGCGCTCCTTACCATGACGCCTCTGCTGCTTGTCACTTGCAGATAAAGCTCTTACTCTTCTCTTCCCAGATATGGTAGAGATGATGCTGATACAGAACGCTCAGATGCACCAGATCATGATGCAGAACATGATGCTGAAGGCTCTGCCACCGACAGTGCTGGCACAGCTTGGGGGAGCCAGCTCTGCCCTGCCCCAGCACACGCAGCAGGTAACAACACCCCAGCCTGAAGGGCATCCTTGCCCACCCCAGGCAATGGCTCATCTCTCTGAGAGGGCACAAGGCCTGGACAAAACACACAAAGAGCTGGGAGAGCCAGAGGACTGTGGAGAACACTGCACCTTAGGAAAGATGACAGAGGAAGAGCATGTGCTGATGCCCACCTTCCTCTCCAGGCCATCCTGTCATTCTGCTTTGCCCTGACATTGATTAATGGAATAAATTGGAGGGAGTGGGGTCTGAATATTACATGAAATCTGAAGTCACCAAATGTTCTTGGACCTTCTGTACTGGTCCTGCAGTCTGGAACCTGCAGACTCTTCTCCAGACACATCCCAAAGGTCTTCCTTTCCCAAGGGGTGGCTGAGTGGAGCCCTGGCCCTTGAGCTAGGAACCCTCACTGTGGGGGCACAGGTTTCTGCAGCCACCTTTTGTCTCTCTCCAACAAGGACCTGCAGCTTGCTGCTCCCCTGGCTGTGAAAGGAGACAGACCCAAGCCCCCTGTGGTGCACCACCACCACCATTACCCTCCCACAGGGGTGTTCCCAGTGTCCCCCAGGAGCTTCCCATCCACATCCACAGCGGAGCACTGGACCAGCAGCTCTGCCCAGCCCATGTAAGTAAGCATGCAGCTGTGAAGTGCACTTGGAGCCCTTTCTTCCTGCCAAGGTGGGTTGGCAAGGCAGATTGTGGAATAAACGTGGGGATCTGACAAGGATGAGGATCACACAGATCCCCCACCCTGCCATGCTGCATTGCTCTGCTCTGCAGGGGCTCTCACCTGCCCTTTTGGCTCTCCCTGTACACACAGCAGTCATCTGCTAAATAAGGCTGGGGAGGGAAGTGTTTTGCATTCAGGTTAAGGTTCCCAGCAGGATTTATGTTCTTAAAGTACTGCTGGGACATTTGCAAATCAGAATGTCCCAGGGAAATAAAAACCCAAACCACCAGCTAAAAAAAATGGTACAAAGGGAGGTGAGTATCAGAAATAATGCTGAGCCTTTGCCATAAGCTTGTGCTTGCAATTGAAGAGGGTGGGTTTCAAGTGCAGAAATGGATGAACTTCTCTCCAGGATGCTCCCAGATCCATAGAGCCTTTGAGTCCTGTGCAGAGGTCACAGCCAGCTCCTCCAGGGGCTCACTTGCTTTGTGCCTTTCTTTGAGCTTGTCCTGCTAGGCTTCCTAGGGACTAGGAAGTTCTTACTAGGAAGTTCTTACCAGGAAGGCTGGTAAAGAAATGCACCTTGGTAGAGCATGGAAAGGGAGGTGACATGGGGACACACTGTGAGAACTCAGCTTTTATTTCTGTGCCTCACTCTTTCAGAGCCTTAGTGAACAGGAGAACAGGAGGGGGGCAGCTGAAGCCCTGGGCATAGATGACCTGCTGGCAGGGGTATCTATACAGCCCTCTTTAGCAGAGGATTTGAATTCCTGAACAGATTATTTACCTAATGGGATTATAAGGGATGAACATTTCTACCTATTTCCCCTTGACACGGGTTTGTAATCTGAACCAGTAAAGCTCCTGTCAGGATCAGTGCAATTCACTGTTTGCAGAAATCAGTAGGTCTTGTCATGGCCTTTAAACTGTGTTCTTCCTCTTCTTCAGCTGTCTTCCACCACAAGGTGAGACCAAACACATCTTTTTGCAGCTGCAGCACTACTGGCTGTTACTAAACACAATAACTCCATTTTTCTTGTTGCAGGTGGCCCACATACTGACAGTACAGGATCCTCTGCAAGTGGACCACAGCCTTTCTAAAAACAATAAAATCCTGATGTTCTTACTCAGCCATTGACATGTCTTTATCTTCAGCAACATCAATCAAGTGCTTTTTCTTCCTTTACTTTTCCCACTAGTTTTGAGAGAGTAGGCTTTAATCCATACCCATGTTATCTTGTTCTTTTAGTTTTATTTACAACTTCTTAAAAGGCTCACTCAGTTTTTATCAGTCAACACTTTTTCATGCTCTCAGCAGCCTGTTTTCGCTGAATATAGAAAGATGAACAATGATTTTGTAGCACTTTTTCAGTATCTTCCCACCTTCTGTTTTTAAAGTGGAGAACATTTGTACACTAGGTTTGCCTGGTGCAGTTTGTGAGTGAGTCTGATTAAGAAAACCCAGGGACCTAAATGGTGTTTGGAATGAAGAAAAGATAGTAACTGTCACTGCTGGAAGCTAATCGTGTGCTGTGTTCCAAAAACAATTAATGAATAATTTATTTACTGTGTAAAACCTACCTTGGTCTTTGCCCTCTCTGCTCTGTCATCTTTGTGCTCTTTACAACTTCTCACTTTCTACAACTATCTGAAAGAGGAAATGACCTCAAGTTGTGCCACAGGAGTTTAGGTTGAATATTTGGAAGAAATTCTTAACTGGAAACAGAGTCAGACATTGGAAAAGGCTGCCCAGGGAAGCATTTGACTCCTGCCCCATCCCTGTGGGTCTTTGATAGCCATGTAGATGTGGCATTTAGGGTCATAGCTTAGTGTGCTTGGCAGGGCTGGGTTAACAGCAGGGGCTCAATGTTCTTAGAGGGCTTTTTCTACCGTAACAATTCTATGAGCCAAATCTGCTGGTGCCTGGCAGGCTTCTCAATAAATTGTACTCGATGATATGAATGTCTGCAGTTTCACTGTCTGCTGTTTAATTACCTTATGTTTGCTCTAATTGTCTCCTCCCTTTTCTATGCTTACTGTGGGCAGCATTGGCTCAGCAGAGCATTTCCTCCCAAGGATGAGCATGTGAAATAATGCCTGCAGAGATGTCTCCTCACAGCCTTCTCTAAGTGCTGGAAAGCTTCTGCAGAGCAAGCATGGACCTTCTCCTGAGCATCATACCCAAAAACACCTGAGCCACACACAGCTTCCTTAGGTGAAAGATGTCATCAAAGATGTGATGAGGCTCCTGGGACATCCCACCTTCAGGAGAGAGTCTGTGAGGCTCCAGAAGTCACTCCACATTGTCCCACCAATGCCTCTGCAGCTGCATCCCAGTGAAGCACCAGCAAAAGCCTGGCCGATGCAAGAACCTGGCTCCTGCTCTGTGTGTGTTCCTTGGAGACTGCAGAATTGCTCTACGATTTCCAAAAGAGGCATTTGGATACAGCCTGACTGAATAACACCGTGTTGCCATCTCAACACTTCAGGCTCAGCCAGGCTAACTCCCTGACAGTCTCTGGGCTGGGAGTTAAACTTTAATATGAATTGGGGGAGAAGAACCCAGGCATGACTCAGCCACCCACATTCCTTCCCTTCCCCTCCCCACTGGCAAGCTCAGTGGCACTGGGGAGAAGCAGAGGGATCAGAGACTGAGCAGGGATCTGAGAGCCAAGGGCTGACCTAACATGGAGCCCTGTGACCCACGAGGGAAAAGAGTTGCTGTTATCGGTGGTGGTCTGGTAGGAAATGCCATTTAGCTGCTGCATGGGTGTGTTTGCTGGGGAGCTGGGGCTGTAAAAACACTGCTTGAATGTGGAGGTGAATGTTTTGCTTAAAATCATTCCTCTGTCAGATGATGGGTGTTGCGAAGGGGTTGATTGAGTTCCTATTGTGGGAGGCTCCTGTCTTTTTCTTGGATGAAGGAGTTTGGGTGATGGGTGGATCAGTGGTGCCCAGGTACACTAAATAACAGCCCTTGTTTGGGCTGCCAGGTTCCCCTGTCCCTTGGCTGATTTTGGTTGTTACCAAATCTCTAATGTGAAATGCTTTGCAAGAATTGAGACCAGCAAATGCCAGGCTGAGAGGAAATGCCTTCCTCTGCCCACTTTTGTTTGGAAATGGTTTTCATCTACTGCTGCTTGCAGAGAGATGTGACACTAAAGGCCAGGCTGGATGGGACTCTGAGTAACCTGGTCTAGTGGAAGGCGTCCCTGCCTATGTCAGGGGGTAGTAACAGGATGGTCTTGAGCATCCTTTCCAACCCAAACCATTCTATGAGTCTGTGATTCTGTAGCAGCTTGGGGCATTGCAGCACCTCTATCTCTCTCTTGACTTTTTGGACATTAGCTTCTTGGAAAAGAGTGCTAACAGAAGAGGCTGTAGTTCTGACAACAATTCATAATGGAAATTAAACTTTAAAAATAATTTAAATTACAAACAGGACATATTTGTACTGTTCTCCTTCACTATGTTCCCAAGGAAATGCTGCTACACTTTGAATTATAGTGAGGAAGGTAAACACAGTACAGAGAGGAGCTGGGAACTTGTCTACACCAGCTGCTGCTGCCTCTTGCTAAAGAGGTGAACCCTGCTGCACTCAACTGCTGTGTGTAAACAAGCCTGAGCTTGGTATGACTTTATAAAAAGAGTTTTGATGGGTGGCTTTTGTCTTAGAGACTGCAAACACACAGAGCTGCCTGAGGACTGCTCTTCAGTAAAAAATCTTCTAAGGTTCTTGGTCAAAGGACATCCCTGTTTATGCTGAGCTGCATCCCCTAATCACTTCTTTCCTTTGATGTATCTCACGAGTGACCTCTGAAATACTTGATACACCATTCCGGCTCCTTGTCTTGTAGGTGGGTGCATTAAATGCCTGTTTCTTTGCTAGACGAGGTTTCCATGTTGATGTTTATGAAGCCAGAGAAGGTAAGGTCAGCCTGATCATCACTGTGAGAGCTCACTGAAACTGTAAGAAAATTAATAAAATCTGAGAGTGGCAGTTTGGAGATATTCTTTTCTCCCTCCCCTTTAGCTCTTGTGGTGATGAGGAGCATTTATTTGAAGTTCATCTTGTGTGGAGGGAACCCACTCTTTAGCTATTAAAATGATGCCCTTTTTATATTCTTGATTTAAACACTGATTTGAATCCTCACCTTTGAAGCCTTGTCTCTGCAGGAAGCATTATAGTACAGTGCTGGGTCAGAAGGAGAGATGGAGCCTCCAAGTCCACAAGGCACCACAAAAGAGAAATTAGGATTTAGAGCCAAGCCACTGGCTCAAAGGCAGAGGAATTGTTCTTCTTCAGTATCTGTCAGCTGGCAGACAAAAATAACCTGGGCAGAGGTGGCAAGCCCAGTGGCAGGTGGGAATGATACCATGGAAAGTGAAATGACTCAAGTGTGCAGTGAAGGGAAGGAGGAGCCATGTCTGATGCTGTAGTAATTCTTCCTGCCCTGATAGACATCAGAACAGGCAGTCCTGCTGCAGGGCTTACAGTGGCCAGAAACTCCAGAGCTTCAAAAAGCTCTTACCTTGCCTTCTGAGTTGGATGGATCCTACTGTTCTAATCCAGTTTTTGGCCTGTTGCTTACACATGTTGGGATGAGGAGGCTCCATCCCATGCTCTGGCCAGACAACCCAGGAAGTCTAAATGAAGCAACTTGGAGGAGAAACAGGCCAATTTCCATCTGATCATCCATGAAGAAGGTGCCAGTGTCCCAAAAGCATCAGTCTGTGGGCCTCAGCAGAACCTGGCAGGCATTAGTTGCTCAGCCTTCTCTATTTATAGGGGAAATGGCTCTCAATGTTAACAGACCCTCTGGCATGTGGGGCGCTGTCAGAATCCTGCCTTCCCTTTGCAGCACTTGGCTGCAGCTGCTTCTTCCAGGCTAGAGATGGCACGGAGGATCCAGGCTAGGCTCCCCCCTACCCCACCTGCTGTTGCTGCAGGGGCCTAGGGAGATGTTCCCCTCACCAGGCTGTGCTGTCATTGCCCCCATAACCAATTGCTCTTCCCAAGCAGATATCCGAGTGGCCAGCTTCACCCGTGGCAGGAGCATTAACTTGGCCCTGTCTCACAGGGGACGCCAAGCCCTGCGAGCTGTGGGGATGGAGGAGCAGGTACTCTGGCACATTCTGTTGGCTGTGGGGGTCTCTGTGTCCTGTCCTTTCTTGCCCTGTCCCAGACAGACCTCTTCCACTGCATGCCTGCAGTCTGGCTCTCCCCTGCTTCACAGCATATCTGCCGGCAGGATCTTCAACACGCCAGGCAGCTGGGCTCTGCACCTGGCAGTGGGTGCTTCCCTGGGACACCAAGCACCTTCCAGTGTTTACCTCCCTGCTGTGCTCCCCTTCCTCCTGGGGAAGAGCAAACAGGGCAGGAGTAGATGGACTCCCAGAAGAGCTGATGCAATAAAGCAGGATGCAATAAAGCCAGCTGTTTTCCCCACTGACACGTCCAGATTTGTGTTTTCCCAGAAAACCTTGGTCTTTGGGCTGAAATCCATCCACACTGCCTTCTGCCTAGCATGCTTGACTGGGAGCCCAGCATTCTTCTGCAGGGTACTGGCTACCATTTAGCATCCAGCTGTTGGCAGAGGTAGGATCTCCTGGTCCCTGGATCCCTGCAGAGGAGCCCAGGCTTTGACAACACACATCCCAGTCCCAGGATGAAATTTGGCTTTCATCCCCTGCCCTGTCCAGTACTCTGGGATTTTTCATGTCCATTCTATCCAAAAACAATTTCCCTCTGATTTTTATGAGAATGAGCATGTAAGTAATCTCAGCAAACTGTAGTAAATTGACATGACAGCCCTCTTAAAGTTTCCCCCGGTGATTTGGAAATGTGTGAGGAAAGAGGACCCTGTTCTTCCTTGAGTGCAATGCTTGGGTGAGGGGATGATGCTTGGTAACTTGTATAAAAACCCCACAGTTTTGGCCAGAAGCATGGGTTGTGTTCCCTTCTGTTTCAGATTGTGGCCAAGGGCATTCCTATGCGGGCAAGGAGGATACACACACCTTCAGGGAAAAAATACTCTATCCCTTATGGGAAGAAGAACCAGGTACTGGAGCTGCTTTGCAGAGCACAAGAGGTCTTTGTTAGCATTTGTATCTCTGTGTCATCGACAGTGTGGGGGCTTGTGGATGTGGGAGAGGCTGGAGAGAATGAGGGGAGGGGATTACTTGGAAGGGAGGGTTTCCTCTCTGGCCATGCAGAGTGTCCTTCAGCAAGGCTTTCTGAACCCCCTGTTTGTTTGCCTTTCAGTACATTATCTCTGTGGACAGAGCAAACTTAAACAAAGAGCTGCTGACAGGTAGGTTGTCACTTCTGTTTGCAAATTCTTCCAACACACGTTTTGCTGGGAATTTTGGGTTTTTCCCCATGACTAGAAGACTTTGAGCCCCAGGCTCTCTTAGTGAGATCTCAGGAAGTGCAAACCTGAAGTAGCAGAGAGAAACCTGTGCTGTTTCGCAGCTAAAGCAGGAGACACCTCCTCTGCCTTGTCACAGTTTGTGGCATTTTCCATAACCCCTGATTGTACAGAGACAAATAGAAATTGGAGCTCTATGGCCAAGTATGTAATCAGATTAGATCAAATTAATGCAAATTCCCCACTGACTGCAGGCACCTCATCCCATCCTGAACTTCAGTGGAGTGATGGTGGAAAGCTGTCAATGACTTGTGTCATTGTAGGGAAGAAAAAATTCTTGCAGGATTCCTTGCATTTTTCAAATAGTTTAAACCACAGTTGACCAGTCCCAGTGTGCCCTGCCTGCTGGCCCTTATGCAACACAGCCAATTATTTGCTGTAATGGCAAAAATCCCTATAATTTAGGATCTCTTGGAAGTATTTTTTGCGGTCACAGTAAACCCCTCTACATTTAGTTGTCTTTTCACAGCTGCTGAGAAGTACTCCAACACTAAACTGTTCTTTGGACACAAGCTCCTCGAGTACAATGCAGAGTTGGGGACATTATCCATAAAAAGGTAATCCCTGGACAAGTGTGGGATCAAGCACTGTGGTCGGTTAGTCTCTACTTAATCATTCATAAAACCTCAAACAATTGAGCAATCTCTGTTTTGAAACTACTGTGCAGGCAAAACCTTGTGTCAGATTTGGAAAGGAGAGACATCAAGGCAGCATTCATGGGGAGACTGAGAAAGCTTTAAGCAACTCACTAACCCCCCAGCCTGGCAGCAGGCACATACTTCCTGACCTGTGCAGGGGATAAGCATACCAAAATGCATAGCACTGGCTTCAGGGACAGATTGCTCATCAGGGAGGGTGGATAACTGGTGATGTCCCATCCCTGGAAGTGTTCCAGGCCAGGCTGGATGAAGATCTGAGCACCCTAGTGTTGTCTCTGCCCATGGCAGAGGGTGGAACAGTCTGAGCTTTAAGGTCCCTTCAAACCCAAACAATTCTGTGGTTCCATGATCTTGTTTCACAGTCTTTCACAGAAGTTCTGTTCCTCCCCCCCCATCCTCCTGGCAGGTGCTGCAGGCTCTGCAAAATAGCAGCATTATCCCAAAGGTGTCTCCTGCATTTCTGGGTAGACCTGGCAGAGTTATCCTTTTGATAACCCACAGGATAATTGTTTATCCTAATGCTGTGCTTCCCAGGCAGTGAGAGCCAATCTTCCCTCACCCTAGAAGATTATGAACACGTTTTGCAAAAGGCAGATCCTCTGGGCACAGTGGTCCTGAGCTGGCCCGGAGTTATAGGAGGATTAACCACAGAATCATGGAATCATTAGGGTGGGAATGGACGTTAGAGGTCAGATTGATCCAAGGTCTTGGTTTCAGATCTGACCAAGAGACCTTGGAAATGACCTACGATCTTATCGTGGGGTGTGATGGAGCCTTCTCAACAGTGAGAAAACAGTTCATGAGGCAAACACGCTTCAACTACAGCCACGAGTACATTCCTCATGGCTACATGGAGCTGACCATCCCTCCCAAGGATGGAGAGGTGAGTGTGCCTGTCCCAGGGGCTGCTACAACCTTCACAGGTTGGATATCCCATGCCCTTCTCACTGTGGCTCTGGTATAACAGCTTTGGAAGAGTTAATTTATCACCTGGGGTTCAGGCAATGGATTTCCTAAGAGAAAACATGGATCTCTTCCTCTTCCAAACGTGGGGCCAGTTTTGGTACCTGCATGCAAAAATCCTAGAGAGCCTGTCCTGGAGTGATGGGATTAACTCTGGCTCTGAGAGGTCCTGGAGGGATAGGAACATTTCTATGAGGACATCAGCAATTGCAAAGCATCAGATTTTTGCCCATATTTCTTACCCTTTCCTCTTTCCCTTGCTCTGTGTCTCCCTGAAGCACCAGGGACCAGGAAGGGGCCCTGTAGTTGTTGTGTCTTCCCATGGGAACTGTTGTGCTGGTGTGAAGGGGAGCCAGAGGCTGGGCTAGGGAAGCTGAGCAGGGCAGATCAAGGATACAAGTCAGTTTTCTTTCTCTTTCAGTTTGCCATGGAACCAAATTACCTCCATATCTGGCCAAGAAACACCTTCATGATGATTGCACTGCCCAACATGGTGCTAACCCAGGGGCACAGGAGGGGGTTGGTGGGCATGAACAGCTGTGATGGCAGGGATTGGGAGGGTCAGGAGTCACATAACTGAAACACAGAATCTATTAGATTGGAAAAGACCTCTGAAATCAGAGTCCAACCTATGACCCAGTACCACCCTGTCAACCAGACCATGGCACTGAGTGCCACGTCCAGTCTTTCCTTAAAAACCTGCCGGGACAGTGACTTCACCATCTCCCTGAGATGCAGCCTCACCATTGCTGAGTACAGAAGAATCTCTTCCCTGGTCTTGCTGGCCACACTGTTTCTCATACAAGCCAGGTGCCATTGGCCTTCTTGGCCACTAGGGCACATACTGGCACACGTCCAGAGAAGAAGCTGGGAGGGACACCCGGCCTGTGCCAGGCTGGCCACAGCCTGAGGAAGTGCAGGACAGGGGGCTCAGAGCCAGTCCTGCCTCGCAGCGCTGAGTAGGTACCTGTGGCACCTCTCTGCCCACAAACCTGAGCCCAACCAGACACCCACAAACCAGCACTCTGCAGATGGATGTTATAAACTACATTCCAGGAGCATCAGGACAGTGTGCCAGGCCCTTGCTGGCCAGTCACACACTCTTTCTTCCTCCCCTGTTCTTGCCCAGCATGAGAAAGGGGATGGCCAAGCATTTGTCCCTTGCTGTGCCAGGGTGTCAGAATGATTGCCGGGTGGCAGGCTGCTGCTTCAGGTGCCACATGTTGTCTCTGCTCTCTGGGCTTCTTACTGACCTTCATTCCTGGCTGGCAGGACAAGTCCTTCACCTGTACACTCTTCATGCCCTTTGAGGAATTTGAGAAGCTCACAACAGGCAAGCAAGTGCTGAGTTTTTTCCAGACCTACTTCCCAGATGCCATCCCCCTCATTGGAGAGTAAGTGGTCCCATCTCCCCTTTTCAGTCATCAACACAGTTATCCATTATGGGATGGGCTTTTTCTTGGATGATATCAACAGTCTCAGCTCTGTTAGGCAGTTTCCTTTCCTCTTAAAATGAATTATCCCAGGACTTCATATTAACGGATAAACTCAGATATTCTCTGATATGTCCTTTCTACATTGACCAACATCTACCACAGCTCACAGTAAGAGGACCAAGATGTCAATGATCAAGTTGTGTGCAGAACTTAAAATCTGCAGATTAAATATCTGGTCCACAGATATTAACAT
>VWYI01039935.1:83178-151216 GCA_013399455.1 Anthoscopus minutus | reverse complement strand
GGGGGGGGGGGGGAAGTTGACTTCCACATTTTTCCCAGCACAAACAGCCTAGTGGACTGGCTTGGATCACTAGAGCTGACAGTGCCTGTGGCCTGGCTTCCTGAGCTTGGATGTGGCACGGCTTGCTTTTCTCTCTTGTGGTCCCACACAACAAAATCTGTTGTTTTACCTGAAGGCAAGAGCTGAAGCACGATTACTTTTTGCTGCCAGCCCAGGCCATGATCTCTGTGAAGTGCTCTTCCTACAACCTCTCCTCCCGGTGCGTGCTGATGGGAGATGCTGCTCATGCTGTTGTGCCCTTCTACGGACAGGGCATGAATGCAGTAAGTTCATGGCTGGCCTGTCACTGCTGGTGGGGACCCCACTCCTTTCACCCACAAACCCCTGGTTTCAGAGTTTAACTCCACAGAGTTGATGGGCTGGCCTGTCCCATAGACTGATGTCCTCTGCATTGGCAGGGGTTGAGCTCCTGTCAGGATGTCCTCCTGGGAAGGACAGGGGACAGGGTGATGATGCCACCTTCCCATGGAGCAGAAGACTATATGAGAGGGGGTCCAGGCAGCTGGGAAAGGCAATCCCCTCAATTTCTGTCAAGACCCCTGTCAGCAGGGCCTAGAGTAAGACTCCTGCTCTGAAGCTGTGGTCGATGGCACCAAACAGCTACACTAGCTAAACATCCATGAGAGCACTTCTCCTGAATGTATAGGTTCTTTATGGCTATTAATTCCCTAATATTCCTCCCAGGGCTTTGAAGATTGTCTTGTCTTTGATGAATTAATGGACCAGTTCCACAATGACCTTGGTAAGTGAGGCAGCTGGGGACGTATGAGAGCAGAACATCCCTCTGAGCCTGAGGGCAGCTAGATACCCTGCAGGAGCTGCCTGTGAACTGTTACTTTCTTCCCCCAGGTGCCTGCCTCCCTGAATTCTCCAGACTGAGGGTGCCAGATGACCACGCAATTTCAGACTTAGCCATGTACAATTACGTAGAGGTAGGTAAGCCCCACACAGACCTGTGGTTCCATGGGCCATGCACACAACAGTGCTCTCAGGATGCATGCAGCAGGCAGGGCCTCTGGCAAGTCTCTGGCTGGGCTCTCACCCCAGCAAGCTTTAGCCTTGGAGCTCCTTGGGAATGTTATTGGGGCTGAGAAAGCACTGATCCCTGTATCACCTCCAGGACAGTGGGAGAGGTAGCAAAGCACAGGAGAGCTCTAACAAGACTCGTAGCAAAGGGGTGACTGTTACTCTGTTGCAGATGCGTGAGCACGTGAATTCAACATGGTTCATATTCCGGAGGCATGTAGACAACTTTCTCCATACCCTCATGCCTTCCACCATTGTGCCATTGTACACCATGGTAAGCCAGCATGTCATTTCCCACTGCTGTGAGCTCCTCCTGCCTGGCTTTGGAATGGTGACATTCTCTTGCAACCCCTCCCAGGTGACCTTCACCAGAATTCGCTACCATGAGGCCCTTCAACGCTGGAAATGGCAGACAAAGGTTGGTCAAGGGTGGTGCCATCCTCCCCATGCCATGAGCCTTGGGAGCATCTTGCACACCAGCATTGCTCAGCTGGGCGGGGGGCCAGCTTTGGTGGTGGGATATTGCCAGGTGTGATGACTTTTCTTGGTGCTGCAGGGTAGGGGCCAGTCTCTGATGATGTTGGGGTTTCTCTTTGCACTTGCAGGTAATTAATCGAGGGCTCTTTGTTGTGGGGGCAGCAGGACTGGGTGGCACCTACCTGCTGATAAAGCGTCTGGCACGGAACTTCAGCTTCTGCTTGGAAGACTTGTGGGGCTGGTCCCATTATCTGAAAAATATTGGAAATCTTCCCTTTGGCACACGAGTGGTTTAAATGAATGAGGAGCTCCTTGTAATTAAAATGAAGGCATGGACTGTTGGCTCAGCTGGGTGATTTTGTTTCTCTTGGGATGTGATTTGGCAGCTCCTGAAGCCACTTGGAAGCAGTTTGGCCTCTCTCTCTTTCCCAGGTGAGAGAAGCCCGTCAGGCACAGTGCCCAGAAAGCCTCTCCAAGGGCTCAGGTGTGTAACCTTGGCATCCTGGTCTCCAGGGATGTGGTACTTTGAGATTATGATTTAGTGTTGGACCTGGCAGTGCTAGGTTAATAGTTAGATGTCAGCACAGATAAGGAGATATTTTCTGTGCCTCTGACTCCAACAGTCAATGATCTTATTTTCCAGCCTTAATGATCTCATGATTCTATGATCTAACTGGGGTGTCCCAGCCTGCAGACTGCTGTTCTTGGCAAAAACAAGCCAAGATTTTGAGGGTCCTGAAGCCAAAAATAGCTGCAGCCTGGAATAGTTCTGGGTGGATTATCAGATACACTTTCCTTCTTCTTACCTTGCCCTAGACCCTCACAGTCACTGCTTAAGAACAATAAAATGGCCCAAATTAACCCCTGATCTGATGTGGTACCACCACCCTCATTTGAGGTGGTCTAAGTACAGCTGCCAGCTCATGGGCAGGGACAAAAACTGTTCTGCACAATTCAGTGAGTCAGCTTTGATTCACAAGGGAACACCATTTAGGGCATAGATGGCAAATTGTGTAGAAAACAGTTTGCTTCTCTAGCTGGGATCTTTCCCAGGCACTGTACCTATGGAAGATGGTGGCAGCAATGACAAAGTGTGACTGTAGTTTCTCCAATGAACACTTTAGCTGCTACCCTTGCACCTAATTCTTAGTAGGACAGATGTATTTACCTTATATATTAATCTTTATTCACATTAAACTTCTTCAGAGAGCAAATAAAGATGCAACACAATACAACTCTATGCAAATTAATCCCAAACTTAAAGCAAATAAGGACTTGTACCATTATTTCACAGGAATGGCCCACAATATAAGAGCAACTGGCTGATGTGTGTGGTTGGGATGGGACTTGAGCTGGAGATGTTCTGGGTACTGCCAGGTGTTTTGCACAGCTGGCCCCTGGTATGTCTGACATGCTTGTAAAGCACGGAGGAGATCATGCCCCAGGCGGTGGGAGAAGCTGTGGCTGACCTCCAACCTGCATTTTGCAGGTGCTCATAGATCAAGTTTCATAGATCAAACAGTGGCTCCTTACTGTGCAAAAGACTTCAAGGCATGATGGAGGTAAGCCAAGCATGCAGAAGCCCAGGCAGAACCTTGCTTGAGGTGGGTCTGAGCAGGGAGCAATGTCAAGAAGCAGTTGGTGATTTGGGAAAAAAGATCCAGTGCATGTTCTCCAGCTGCTCTTCATCACAAGATACAGGTGCTCACTAGCCCTCAGGGCCTATCATATCACTGCAGCTTCTAGAGCAGCTGCTTGGACCCTTTATGTCCAACTCAGCAGTGAGTTCTTTGGAAAACATTGCATAGTGGTGGAAACCAATGCAGCAGGGGAAGGCATGGAGCAGCCTGGAGGCAGATCCTGCTGGAGCAGAATAGAGATGGTAGTTTTGAAATCGCAGCTCAAAATAAGCTGGAAGCACCCTGTGCTCTGGTTTTGGGGCTCGGTGTCCAAGACCACTGCCAGAGAGCAAAGTTAGCATCTGGAGCCATTGCATATTCCTGAGGTGTTCTCCTCTAGCAGCTCCACTAACACAACTGTCAAGCAGTGGACCAGGAGACTGGCATGGGTGCAGTCCCTCAGTCAGCACCTGACATGATGGGGGCCTCTTGGAAGAAGGGATGAAACCATGAGGATAAAGAAGAAGGGGTGGGAGCCTTAGTTTAAGATTTCCTTAGTTTGAGCTTTCCTTAGCCTGGCATTTCCTTATTTCAGTGTGTCCCATTGCTGCCAGGTATTGTCTCATTCATTAAACCTGGGGTTGACGACAGTGGTGGTGGCACTCTTGAAAAGGGGATTATCAGCCTGGAGGGAGAGAAGTGAGAGGCTTGTGTTGAGCTATGTTGGATTTCCAGCAGAGCATTACCCATCCCACCCATCCCAATGCCAATAGCACTGGAGGAAGAATCCATAGAATATTTAGGCCCCTAAATGGCAAAATCCAGTTGGGCTGAAAAACGAGCAGTGGGGAGAGCTCAGGTCTACATGGCTGCCTCTGGAAAGGATGTCCCCACTGATTGTCCCCTCTTCAGTGGACCTGAGCACCCCAGAATGCCCCACTGGCACAGATGGGCTCTCTTACATCATTCCACTTGGCTTTGGACTTCTCCTTCTCAAACCGGCGGTATTCCCGACGGTCAAGCAGCTCCATCAAGAACCGCCAGATGACCAGGATCAGAATGCCAATGAGGAACACACCAGCGATGGTGCTGCCCACGATCAGTGGCACATTGGGAGGCTGTGGGCACTCTGTGGGACAGGCAGACAGTGTCAGGCTGCACACCCTGGTGAAGCAGCAAGGCTGCCATGGCAGGGTTGGCAGCCTGCCTGTGTGAGGGCAGGAGGAGCGGGGATGGGATACCTCTGTTAGGATCAACGATGACGGTGTATATCTCCTTGCCATCCTCCTGGACCATATGGAAGGACATCCAGCAGTTCTGGGAATCCTTTTCCCTGCATTTCCTATCATTTATGCTCACCTGTGTTGAGTTTGTGGGCAGCAGGATGTTGGGACAGGCCTGGGAGCAGTTCTTCTCAAAAGGGCCGCTGTTGAAGAACTTGCACTCCACACAGGAGCTGCAAAACAAGCAGCCACAGCTCACATCTGCAGGGGCAGAAACCCTCTCACCTGGCTTCAGCTACAGCAGGGTTCTGCCCAAGCACAGATATTGGGATATTGGGGATCCCCATAGATATTTGGTATTCCCAGGGCCCCTGTGCCCTCTCTGTGTGCATCACTCACACGTGTCTGCCACATGGTGAAGGGCAGCCTGGGCATTCCTGGCAGAAGGGGGGCTGGTACCCTCCCCAGCACTGGCAGTGGTTGCAGTGGCAGGTCCCGCGGAGGCTGCACACATGTCCGTGGATGTTGAGGCAGCCCTCTGTCGATTGCTGGCACTGGCAGGCGCTGCCCTCATATCCAGGCATGCACTTGCACACCCCGCAGTCGCATTGCCCACGTGCTGTGGAGGAAGATCTTTCAGATCCTGCAAACAGCCAGGTGACCCTCCCTCTGCCCATGCTTGGAGAGCACCACCCACCCCGCGCTTACCACACCACCCTTCATGGGATGTTCAAGGAGGTCCTACAGGCTGCTGTGGTGGGACCCAGCAGCCCCAGGCCCTCCCAGTGGGGTTATGGCACAAAAAAGGCCACATCTCCCTAGGCAAATAATTCTTGCAAGCAGTGGCCAGTTGGAAAAGCTGGCGCATCACCTGGGCCGCCGCAGAGGGAGCCGTTGAAGAACTCGCAGTTCATGTTGTCGCACTGGCAGTAGGTGCCGTAGATGTACTTGCCCGGCACGTCACTGGTGTGGCAGACACACTGCCCACACACGCAGTCCCCCTGCCCCGAGCATATCACCGAGCTGTTGTCCCTCTGGCAGCTGCTCTCCAGCTCCTTGCTGGTCTTTCCTTTAGTGTCGCACTCACAGTTCTTCCCTGTGTATCTTGAATTGCAGCTGCCACCAGAGAAGAGAAGCAAGCTTTGGTCAGTGGCCATGGGGCATGCACAGGGCCTGGATCTCCGCAAAAGTGGAGCAAATCTGGGACAGCCTCACCAAAAACCAGTGACAGCATGTTGGTGGTAACTCCATGCTGGAGCAAGGTGGCTGACTGGGAGCAAACTTCAGAAATGCTGGTTTTCCACCAGTTGTATTCCAACACCAAATAAATACCCAAAAATTATTGTTATATTTATAATTTGCAAGCCCTTGCCAAGGAGATGTGAATATTTCCTGAGGAAACCCAGTCTTTTCCTCTCCTTGTCACTGAGAGGCCATGAAGCAATAATTACATTTAAAAACCTGTGTGAGCTGCAGCCAAGAAATGGGATTTTGAGAGATTTCTACAGAAATCTGTGTCTGCTCAGTAGGTAGACTGGTGGATGATTTGATACCAGGATGGGTGTGTAGATAGTTGGATGGATTGAGGCCCTTAGGAAAACAGCATAACCTCTACCAATAGAAGAGCCAGCTCACTGCGTCCCCTGCCTCCATTAACACAAGGGACATTTCCAAGGGGAATGCATGAATCCACCTCTCAGAACAAAGACATTTGTGCAAAGCTACAGAGCCCAGCCATGGCTTGGTCCAACATCCCTCTCCCAGCAATTCCCCAGCTCTGGCAGCATTTAAAATTGTGTTTTGGGTGGAAGGCACATACCTGCAGATGCCACATTCAATGTTGCCTTGCCCATTGCAAGCGGCTGGGTCAGGCTGGTCATTGCAGTGGCAGTCACAGTTGCTGGCCACGTGGACAGTGAGGGTGTCTGTGAAGCCTAGTGGCCGGATGGTGAAGGAATAGTCTGGAATGCACGCCTTGGCTGTGACCTTCACTTTGAAGGTGACCTAGAAAGTGCAGAATAGGGCAGGGAAGGGCCGGATGTCCAGCTGTCACAGTGTGGTATTGGCCCTAGGCTGAGGACATGCTCATCCAGAACAATGGCGGATCTCCCGCTTCCCATAGCATTCTGGACACTCTTGGCATTAAATTAATAGAAACAGAAAGCCTGGAAGAGCAACCAGGGTTCTTGTCATTAAACAGGATGGGTAACAGAACCTGTGCAAGCTGTGGGGTGTTCCTGGTACAGGAGAGCATACCTCATCATTGATCTTGACATTGTCGCACTGGCCTCTAGCTTCATCCACGGAGTCCTTGTCATTTTTGCATTTGGAGTCATATTTGACATCCAGAGTGTCCAGCAAGGAGGAATGGTCCAAGATTATCCGTGAGGAGAGGTTCTTTGAAAAAATGGTGGAGAAAGTGCCATCAGTCCAAGAGTAGACTGAACCAAGAGGGTATGGGGTTGCAGGTCAGGAAAAAGAGCCGGAGAGCACCACAGGTCAGGATCTCAGCTGCCTGGGGTAGTTCTGGAAATGCAGGTGATGTCATTGGAGAGATGGGAACTCCATCACTTACGTTGTAGGCCACTTGGATGAGTTCAATGATGTTGCTGGAGTCCTCGTTCAGCTCTCCCACTGCTGACTTTGGGATCATCTCACTGAGTTTCTGCCAGTGGAGAGGAAAGAGGTAAGCACTTCCTACCATGTGACAGCAGAGCAGGTGACAGCAGCAGGAGACATACACAGTCTGTTCTCCTGGAAAGGGGATGGAGGCACCTGGACCATCTGATATATTCTCACCTTGTAAACATCCACCACCTTACTGGTGACAGCAAAAATGGGCTGAATGTTGTTTTCTGCAAGTTTCTGGACCAGCTGGCCAACAGAAGGGTAGTCCTGGATGGGGAAAGGGATAGCACACTCAGCACAACCTCCTCCACCAGCAGAAAAGTAGACACTTTGGGTGTGGTAGCACAACTTAATGGTGATAACAGTGGTGTTTTGGTCTCTGAAACAGGCTGTTTTACATGACATTGTCTTTTCTGCTTGGGGGAGTGAGGTGGGGAGTGATGGAGATGCTGAACAGCCCCCAGGTACTTACAAACTCATTGCTCCTTTTGTACATGTTGTCCTCCAAGTGGCACTTGCCATCATTGGGGGTCAGGATGCCTGCAAGCTTGCCATCTCCAGCAAAGTGGAAACCATCATCAGTAGCAAACACCAGCAAGCGGGTCACGTTGCGCCAGCCAATCAGGTCCTGCAAGTGGCACAGAGAGTGGCCTCTGTCCCTGGGCAAGGCTGGCAGGACAGTGCCAGTGGGCATGGCCCTTTCCAAAATCTTGTGTCAGCCACAGCATGGGGCACAGGGCACGAGGAATGTGGGTTAAGGGAGATGAGGGTCAGGAGGCTCTTGGGTAAGATGCTCCTTTGTACTCTCCAGAGTGACCTGCCTTGCTGCCAAATCAGAAACTTAGGCAGGATGGGCTTCCAGAGCCCACCTGGAGAGGGGCAGAGCCACCTGTGTGTGTGAGCACAGTTCCTGGCAGCAGGGCACGTGCAGAACTCACCCCACACACTGCTGCCTGCATCATGGCATCCAGCCCTCCCTCTGGGGCATCCAGGTTCCCTGAGATGAACTGCTTCCCCACTTCGTTCTCAAACTGCTTAGCATTGTCAGTCAGTGACAGGATGTGCTTAAAGGCGAAGGGAGGCTGGCACTTCTTGTCCTTATTGGGGCAGGGGTTCTGCAGCTTCTCAGGGTGCGTGTTCACGAATGGCAGCACTGTCTTGTCCACAAAGGAGCCAAACCCTAGGGTAGCCAGACTACAGTTTCAGGGGCAGGGCACAGGGCACAGGGCATGGACAATCTGGTGGCCCCAGTGTACATGCCCATGTCCCTTGCCCTGCCACGCTCTTGCAGAGGACACCTCAGCCTGGCAGAGGACACCTGCTGTCCACTTCCTGCATCTCCCTCCAGCCCTGCAGCTCTTGCAAGCAGCAAACAGATGTGCCAGGCCAAAGACAGGCTCACCAATGCGTCTTGAAGGGGTGGTGCTCTCCAGCGCCCTGAGCAGCTCCCCTCCCAGCTTCTTCACCTTCTCCAGGTCATCCAGCATGGAGTAGGAGAGGTCCATGAGGTAATAGAGATCAATGGGATACCCCATGGCACGGGAAAACTTCACCTCAAACACAGCAGGCTGCCCTGAGGAACAGGGATGGTGGGATCAGCTGCCATGTTGTGCCAGCTTCTGCCATCACCCACCCCTCCTCTGTTTAGGAAGCAAAGGGGTGGAAATACAGGCTGAAATGTCTCATGTGTCTCATGAGAGTCTGGGGATGAATAGAAGGGCATTGTTGGCAGGCCACAAGAAGAAGGGTGTTGAGAATGCCAGGCAGAGCATACCTATCCTCAGCTTCAAGTGCACCTCCTGTGGAGTCAGCTGTATCTTGTTGCTCAAGGGATGGTCCTGTGTTCTTTTGATCTCACTGCCTGGAAACACAATCTCACTGTCTGTGCATCCCCTCTGCTTCAGCTGCTCAATGGTGTCACAGCGGATGGAGTCTGGCTCACCGGCTTTGGTGAAATTCTGTGTGTGACAACACCAGCAGGAGAAATAGAATCAGAGAAGCAGGAGGTGAACAGGCACCTTATAAGACGACCTGGGCCCCAGATCAGGTCTCCAGGGCATTGATGGAGAAAAGAAAACCTTTGATGGAGAAAGGTCATGGCTGTTGGATCCCTCCTGGCTCCATCCTCCATGCAGGACATGAAATACTCCCACAGTGAAGTCAGGCAGAGCCAGGCAGGCAGGGTGACTGTCTCAATGCCTGTTAGCTGGCTGCTGGGGGGTGACAACTAGACAGGCTACATGAACCTACCAGCTTCTTGCACCAGGCACAGCCAGGACCAGACTGAATGCAGTCCTTGCACGTCCCCACCTTAATCTTGGGGCACTCCATGGCAGAGGCTGGAAAAGCAAGAAGACAGAGTTGGTGTGAGGGGCAATGGGGGGTGTTCAGACACCCAACACCAGGTACCCATGCTGGCTGCAGCCTGCCCTGCCTCTCAAACCAATGCTAGGGGCCCTGGAAGGGCCCTCAACTGCCTTGCTGCCCTTCAGCTGAGCCGGCTTGTGTTAACTCCAGATCCCAGGAAGTGTAAGGACATGGCCTTTGCACACCTCCCAGTGCTATGCTCCCGCTGCTGCTGGGCAGCATTTTGGATGCGCCCACTCTTTGAGTGCCTGCGAAAGGTGCTGGGAAGAAGGTTGGGCTCACCTGTTGTCACCAGCAGCAGCACCCAGGTCACTGCTGGCAACTGGAGGCAGCAGTCAAGAAGCATTTTCTGTAAGACAAAAAGGATCCTTGTGACCACCTGGGATGTGCCCCAGGGATGGGGCAGCCACAGTTTCTCTGGGACACCTGTGCTGAGATCACATTAACACTGTCATGTGTCACACCTTTCCCCAGCAAAGCTCTTGAGCAAACCCTGACAGTCTAATTGCCTTGCAACATGGATGAACATGGGGAAGTCAGAAAAAAGGAAATTGTTAAAAGAAGAAAAAAGAACAATAAAGTACAAAGGAACAACAGACATTCCCTTTTTTAGCAATATTAGACAGCATCTGAAAACCAGGTCACCAGTTTCAAGATAGCTCTGATAGCTGCCCTGAGTAAGAAAAGAACCACTCCTGCCATCACTCCTTCCTGTGAACTTGCCAAATAAACAGCTCAGTGTGATGTGGAAATGAGAAAACAAGGGGAACCGTCAAAAGACGCTGGGGCAGATTATTACGTTAAGGCTGCTCAGACCCCCTTCTGAGTCATCAGGGTGTGCTGTCTTAGCTCATCAGCCTCTGTAAGACACCACACCAGCTGAGGATGACACTGGTCAGCCTTGAAAGGAGGTCTGGTCTTCTCCCAAGGGCAGAGAGAAGGTCAGGGTAGGTCAGTGGGTAATATTTGCACAGTGAGGTTTGGTGCCCAGCTGTGCTATAGATTCTGAGATGTGGCAGGACTCTGAGGGTAGTGGCCATCAGTGATTATGGGCTGCCTGGAAGCCCACCTTGCCCTGGATCCAGTGCCCCTGGCAGAGCTCCACAGCTGGTACCACACTGCTGTGCAGCCAAAAAGAGGCACTGCTGTGGTCACCCAGCCAAACCCTCACGGTGATGTGGCCTGGGAGCTCACCCTGCCACATCTGCCCAAGACCATCCTATGGTGGTGGCCAGAGCCCTCCTGGACAAAGAGCTCTGCAAGTTCCTCTCCACCACCACTCCCTCATTGTAAGATTTTAAGGGCATAATTTATTGTCACAGCTGCAATCTCCTTGTCTTTGTCTCATGCTGTGCTTAACTGACCCAACACATTCCTATCACCTCCAGATTCTGCCAGCAGAGTTTGAGCTTGAAGGAAAGAAAAGTGGGTCCTGCCTTTGTTTCCTATAGAACTCAATGACTGACACCCCAAATGTGCCTAATTAGGCTCCAGTTCTGCTACAAACCAGAAGTTCCCACACATGCTGTGAGGACCAAACCCATGGGCTCAATAAGCTCCTGCTATTCCACCTGCACAGTGTTTCCAAGCCTTTAATTCCTGCTGCCATGCCAAAGTGTTCGGTGGTGTTGGGGTAAAGCTCCGTGAGCTCCTTGTTCTTGCTGGAGGTTGGAGTTTCCTGCTTGCAGGCTTATCACACAAAATAGAGCAACCCTAAAACTGTATTTAAAAAAGCTCCCAAACTCCAGAAATACAGAAACACTCTCAACACACCCCCAGTGCTAGCTGCTGTCAAGTATTGTAAAGTAGGGTTCACGTTGTGAGCTGCATTTATGTGCTTTTTTTCACCCCCGCAGTGGCTTCTTGCCCTTGTCACGAGAGTGTGAAGCATATCCTGATACTTGGAGAGAGTTCAACACTTCTTCTCTTTTGTCATGAAGGGAAATTACGCTGTAGTGTGTGGGCGGGTGAGTGCAGGGCTTTCAAAGAGATCTAATGGGGCCTCTGCCTTTGTCTGCCTCCTTACAGCCTTCAGAGGAGGGCAAAGCAGGATTTCAGCCTGACTCTGCATAAGCAGGGCGCAGACATAGGCCTCAGCAGCCTTCCTTCAACTCCCTTGATGATCCCTTCAGCTCATGCCAGATTTGCAGACACCACTAATCCTGGGTCTCATCTCCTGCATGTGCTCTGCCTGTGAAGTTGTTTTCTTCTCCTTTCCCATAAATTCAGGCAAGCAGAGGGGTGCACATAGTCCATCCTCCTGCCCTGATGTGAAGGAGCAGAACTGCAGAGCTTACAACCACCTTCATCTCGTGCTGGGGAGTGGAGTGCCAAGATAGAGCGACCCAGCTAAGGGCAGGACACATTGCCACCAATGGCTCTGCCAGGCTGCATGGTGGCATCAGAGGGAGAAAGCTGCACCTCAGGACCAGGGTCCTTCTTGGTCCTGTGCTCTGATCTTCTCACCACATGCCTTGGGTGGCTCGGGATCAAGCCTTGTCTTCAGCAAGAGCCTTTTGCAGAAGCTACCAGGATATTCCACCAATGGAGCATCTGCCGTAGGGCAGGGTGCCCCTGAAGGGGCACACTTCTGTGTGCCAGAAGATGTGAAGGTGGCCTCAGGGAAGGTGCATAAGTTAAATGCTGGGTGCTGTCCTTGCTGTTCTGCCTGTGGACAGAGTGCAGAGCTGGGGCACCCAGGATGTGTTGGGGGCTGCTGTTGGGATGAAGCTGGCTGCTATGCTGCATGGAGGAGCAAGCTGAGAGTTATAAATAAGGCTGAAGGGGAAGTGTTGATGCCAGCAGTGAACTTGTTGCTATAAATAAAAAAAGTGTTCAACAGCAGAAATGAGTCTTGAAGTCTGTTGGCCACAAGTTCCCATCAGGCCTTCGCTAAACATCTGTTTTCCCACAAAAAGGGAGGATATGCACTCATGCCCAGTATCCTGGGGAGACTCCTGTGATGTTTGCACCATCCACCTGTATCAGCGAGGTTCCACTAGTGCCAGTGCCCATGGGTGCTTCCTCCACACTGCCAAGAATCCCTGGTGCCAGGTCACCATCATGCTGTGACAGACGCCAGGTATTGCACCCAGCAGAGCTGCTCCTTCCCACTCCTGCAATCTGGGCAGCTCCAGACCCCAAGTACAGAAGTGAAATGAGCAGAGTGGGGTATGGTGAGGATGTGAGAGTGGATGTCACTTGACTTGGGGCTGATTTTTCTCTCACTCAGTTGTGTGATGCAGATAGATTCCACCCAGGGGTCATACACAGGCCTTTTCCAATCCATGCAGAATATTATACTCAGTGTGTGTGTATATGTCTTTTTATATAAATTTTGTATATGTAAATCACAGGAAAAATATAATAAATAAATAAATAAATAAATAAATAAACCCATATTTTAATATATAAAGAATAAATATAATTAAATAAAAAGTACACACACACACACACACGTATATATATATATATATGTTTTCCCATGCCTTCTTATAGGAAATACGAATATATTTTATATATATTTCCTTCCAGCAGGCTCCAGTACCTGCAGAGGACAGATCTGTGGGGTGAGCTCTCTCCCAAGTGCACTAAGTCCCTGCCTACTCTGTGGCATCCCTCGGCTATGAGCACAAAGGTCCCTGGGTGCCCGTGTGCCCTTGTCCCGCCCCGGGAGGAGGGGAAGGAGGGGATTTGTGATGCTGGGTCTGCCAGGGGCGGAGTCCTGCTTTGGTGGGAAGGGGCTGCCCTCTGGGCCGCCCTGGGTAGTCTGGGGACACCACACCCTCCAGCTTGCCAGAGATCACTGGCAGCAGCACCGAAAAAGTGCAAAACCGCTGCGAAGCAGGATGTGGCAGCTGCGACAGCTAGGATAGCGAAATGCACCATTTAGAGACTTCCCACAACTTGCAGTATCCCCATTCCAGTGTCCGTGCTGAGCACAGGACATGATGTCACCGCCTGTGTTCACGTCTTTGCTTCTCACTTGCTAGGAGGCTGTGACAGCCTGTGACATTGGAAAAAACATCAAAAACAGAGACCAGGCTGCTTTCCCTGACGCCTGCGGTGTGCTCCACGTTCCATCTGCATCCAAGAGCCACTGAGATGTTGGGAAGGACCTGCTCTCCCCGGGGTCACATGCCTGCAGAGTATTTGATGTGTGCAGCGCACAGAGAAATGGAGAAGAGTGAGGCTCTCACTCCCTCTCCCAGCTATTCCCCAGGCTCACAGGGACAGCCAGGAAGGTCTGTGCAGAGGCATTCCAGGCGGTGACACTGTGCTGAGCCCTCCAGGCAGCCATCCCTACCATCGTCATGCCATGCTGCCATGCCACTTCCCTCTTTACCACTGCAACCCGCAGCTGGCAGTGGCAGAGATTCCCTTAGGAAGAAAGAGGGTGACGGAAGAGGAATGTGGCAGCCCGCAGCCCTGGTGCTGCAGGTGAGCACACAGCCCCTGCCACTCTGCCCAGTGCCATGCGTAGGGCGTGGGAACAACACTGCACCCTCTCTGCTCTGCCTTCCGAGCCCGCGGGGTGGTGAGGAAAGGGAGTTTTGGAGGTCTGACATCATCCCCACAAAAACCACCTGCATTTCCAGTCCCAACGCTGCCTCCAAAGGCAACTGTTACAGACCAGGCCGGCAGCACAGACTGACCCGCCGGCGGGAGGGACACCATGCCAGGCTCCCTGGAGCTCCCTGAACACAAGTGGCCAGAGGTCAGAAATAATAAAAATATGCCATTGAAACACCAGAGCTACAAAACCCCTTTGTTGCCTGCCTATCTCCCTGCCAAGAGGAACAGAAGCATAAAATTTGAGACGCTGTACTCGCCTGGCCTCCAGCCCTCATCTCTGTCCTGTACTTGGGCTGGGATGAGGATGATCTCAGCTTCTCAAGTTTGGCTGGGAAAAGCAGCTGGGCGTCAGGAGCTCTGTGAAGCACCCCAATCTTTCCTTCCTATTTCTGTCTTGCAGTTGCAGGGGAAGAGGAAGTCAAGAGTGGTGCCTGTGGGAGGGTGTGTTTCCCCAAAACCTCAGCCAGCCCCACTCAGCCTGGCCAAACTCAGCATCCTGCATTGTGAGACTGGGACTGATCTCCATGGGATACCCAGGGGCTTGCAGCCCTCCCAGTGCAGCTAGGAAAGGGACCCACACAAGCCCCCACACTTTATGAGAACCTTTCTTTTCACCTTTCACAGCCTTTCTGGGGACCAGCAATGACCTCAGTGGGCAAATAAAGCTGGGAGTGGGGGAAACTCCTTAATTTTGGAGCCATTGGCAGCCCTTGGGTGTGGAGAAGATGAGGAGCTGGCTCCTCTCAGACTGTAGGTTGGGCTCTGAAACGTTTGTCAGGGTAGCCAGGCTTCCTCACATGGCAGAGGATGCAGGCACTGTCCTCTGGCAAAGCTCAGGGCTGTGTGGGGAATTTTTTTTAAGCAGCCTTCTAGTGTTTTTGTGCTGGCTTCAATAACTCCTCCCGGCAGCAGCATTTCCCTAAGCAGAGAGGAACGAGCTCCTGGCACTTTTCTCTTAACCTCTTCAGGGCACTACAGTAAAAAAATTGAAGTCATTTAGAAAACATACAGGACTGTAGGGTTTTTTAAAGCTAATTAATGTGAGTCTTTATTAATTGCTTTGTAGGTTCTCCTTCCAAGCAAGCTGATGTCGAGTCACCGTTTTGCATATCATGGAATCTCAAAAGAGTTTGTGTTGGGAAGGACATTACAGACTATCTTGTTCCAATTCCCTGCCATGGTCAGGGCAATCTGAGACATAAGACCCTGATGCTGCTGCTACTGTGTTACAGTAATGGGTTTATTTCTGCATCCAGAAAAGATATTGCAGTGCCAGCAGAAAATTTCTAAACCTGGATGGATGCTCTGTGGATTGGTGCTTTTATTAAAGAAGACATCATAGTCCTGGATTAGTTTCATCACAGCCAGGTGCAGCAGGAAAGCATCACAGTAGTCCTGGCCGTGGGACAGGAGTATCAGAGCATCTGATGCAGGATATGGTGGGGATGGACCCTGAGAGTGAGCCAGCTGGAGCTGGGACACTCACCCAGCCTGGATAGCTGAAGCTGGATTCTGCAGAGAACTCCCCAGGCCTGGAGTGGGTGAGCTGCAGTAGATGAAGCTGGGAAGGTTGGGGGAACTTCCTGCCAGTGCTCGGTGCTGCAGATCTGGGGGCAGGAAGTGTGGTTGAATGAGATGAGCTGCCATAGTTTTTCTTTTTGCATGCATTAGGCCCTTAATATATAGGTCTCTTCTCAAACTCATGGAGTTTGCCCAACCACTTTGCTTCAACTGACTCAGAGTTGCAAGAAGGGGGTGGGAGAGCTGTGACCCCCCAGAGTTGGAATGGTGGGAGCAGAGAGTGTACCATGGGTCCTTTCAGCCAAAGCTGAGGCTTGCTGGCATATCCCAGTCCCTTCCAGCTGTTCTTCAGGCTGTGCTGCAGCTTTGGCCTTCAGTGCTGCAGGTGAAGGGGGTGGGCAGCCCTTGGGGATATGCTTGGCCATAGCACATATGCTCCCCAGCCTGTTTTATAAGCATTTTAAGCTGCTAAACATTCCCTTTCCTATTTTAACTACCTTTATTTTTATTGGTTTATCTTTTTATTTTGACTAGCATGGATTGTGTTTCCCCCCACCACTAACTGCAGGACTGCTGTGGTTTATGCAGGATGCACTTGAGCAGCTGGGGCGGGGAGCTGGGCATCCACCTGGGACACTGTCAGAGTGTTTTTTTCCCAAAGTCATTGATTTTGATGATCAGAGTTGTCATTTTGAGCATTTGCTCCTAAATTATGCTCACCGAGCCTACAGCAGGCTAAGGGAAGTTTTCCTGTTGGTATTTTCTATTCCTGTTGAACATTAAATCTTTCTGTCCCTGTTGAACATTAAATCTGGTGGATGACCCATCTCTGGAAGTGTTCCACGTCAGGCTGAACTAGGCTTGGAGCAACCTGATCTAGAGGCAAGAGAGTGGGCTAAAATGATCTTTAAGGTTCCTTTCAACCCAAACCATTATGTGATTCCATGTCATAGAATCCTCTCAAGGAGAAGCAGAAGGCCAGACACTGATCTCTTCACTCTTGTGACCAGTGACAGGACTTGAGAAAATGACAGGGACCTGCATCAGGGCAGATTTAGGTTGGATCTTCGAAGGTTCTTCCCCCAGAGGGTGGTCAGGCACTGGACAGGCTCCCTAGGGAATGGTCACAGTCCCAAGGCTGCAAGAACTCCTTGTTTGGACACTGCTCTGAGTCACAGGGTGAGATTGCTGGGCTGTCCTGTGCAGGGTCAGGAGTTGGAGTCAATTGTCCTGATGAGTTCCTTTCAGCTGAGCATATTCCATGATTCTACGATCTTTCCAAGTACCTTCCCAGAGGCCTCTCCCTGCATTTCCTTGGTACTCATGAGGAGAGCACTTACAGCTGTGCACTTCTATGGCCCAATATCTCAGACAGGGAGTCTCCAACTTTCCAGGCTTCTACCTCTATCTTCTGGTTACTCCAACGTCCTTGGAGTACCATAAATTTAAAACCCCAGATGTCCAATCTTCAACTCATTTTGGCTCTGCTTATTGAAGCTTGTCAGGGTTAACCAATTAAAGGTTTCAGTGATTTAATGATCAAAGTAACATTAAGAATCTGTGAAGAAACTTAAAAAGTGGGCACTGCTTACAAGTAATTGATCAACTAATTAAAATAAGTTTAGGAAAGTTGTATAATTTCCAATGCTACCAAGAGCTCTCAGCTCTAACAGAGGCGTACACTTAAAACTGTGTTGCAGAGTGCGTGGGTTTAACCCAAGTACGCTAAACACCCTGAGGCTGTTCACAGAAGCCATCCTGGGCAGGTTACAATTGACCGCAGGGCAATTAGCCAGCAGANCGGGGACGCACGGGGCGCCGGCGGGCGGGGGCTGGCAGCGGCCGCCTCGCAATGGCTTCTCCGCCTTCTCCCTGCAGAAAGGGCCGGTTCCCGCACACCGCCAGCCCCACTGGAGCTCCTGTGGGTCTGCCCTGGCTAGGGTGTGCGGCCATGCTCCGTGCCCGGCCGTGGTGGCTGACAGCACGGTGCAGGCCGGATCCCTCTTGGCCGTGAAAGCCCTGTTCAAGCCCTGGTGCGGCTGGGCAGCTGCTGCCGCTCCCCGCGCTCCGCTCATCCGTGGAGCGTGTGGCACGGGCACGGCAGGGAGGCGACACGAGGGAGCGTGGAGCGCTCCAGCACAGCGCACCATTGGTAGTCCCAGCGTGCTGCTGCAGTGGCTGTGCCGCTAGGCCGGAGCAGCAGCTGTGCCATGGTAGCAGCGTGGCGTCCCCAACCCACGCAGGTGGTGGCACAGTGACGCGCGTGTCCCGGCACGGCTGCTCCTCCTGCAGTCAGGGTGCCTGGGCTGCGTTGCCATGGTGGCTTGTGTGCAGCAGTGGGGATTGTTATCTACAAGTGTTGGGAGAGGAGGGGAGCCTCGTAGTGCCTCTCTTCAATTTTAGGTCAGGGCAGATGGAGATCAGCTGTTCGTACAGAATTATTTAGGATATTCTATTTTCACCAGCTGTGTTTTGAATATACAGTTCAGGTGCCTTCCCCTAGCCCTCTCACAGCAAGGACACAACACCAGTAAATGTTTTTTATGTACCTAAGCTTTCCTCATGAGGAGGGAGGAATTGCCTGTGCCAAGTGCAGCTGGGTTTATAGTACTGTGAAGTTATGTGTTGGTGATACTGCTGCCTAAAGTTATAAATTCTAATCCAACCAGAGTAGCTACTGCAGATTTTAGGGAGGCGTTGCATGCTTAAAGCATGATGCAGATTTTGTGAGTTGCTGATAGTTACTGAATCTGCTTAATGTCCATTGATTTAGGCTTTAATCCCCTAATCTTCTCANGCGACGCCCCGGGCCGGCTGCCTCGGCCTGCGGAAGCGGCGCTTCCGGAGCTCCGCCCGTGGAAGGGAGCGAGGCGAATTTCCCGGAGCGCCGGGCGCGGTGCGGGCGCAGCCGGAAGGTCCCGCCCGGCGCGGCCCCTTCCGCCCCGCGCCGCCATGGTGGGCAAAGCCAANTCCCCGCGCTCCGCTCATCCGTGGAGCGTGTGGCACGGGCACGGCAGGGAGGCGACACGAGGGAGCGTGGAGCGCTCCAGCACAGCGCACCATTGGTAGTCCCAGCGTGCTGCTGCAGTGGCTGTGCCGCTAGGCCGGAGCAGCAGCTGTGCCATGGTAGCAGCGTGGCGTCCCCAATCCACGCAGGTGGTGGCACAGTGACGCGCGTGTCCCGGCACGGCTGCTCCTCCTGCAGTCAGGGTGCCTGGGCTGCGTTGCCATGGTGGCTTGTGTGCAGCAGTGGGGATTGTTATCTACAAGTGTTGGGAGAGGAGGGGAGCCTTGTAGTGCCTCTCTTCGATTTTAGGTCAGGGCAGATGGAGATCAGCTGTTCGTACAGAATTATTTAGGATATTCTATTTTCACCAGCTGTGTTTTGAATATACAGTTCAGGTGCCTTCCCCTAGCCCTCTCACAGCAAGGACACAACACCAGTAAATGTTTTTTATGTACCTAAGCTTTCCTCAGGAGGGAGGAATTGCCTGTGCCAAGTGCAGCTGGGTTTATAGTACTGTGAAGTTATGTGTTGGTGATACTGCTGCCTAAAGTTATAAATTCTAATCCAACCAGAGTAGCTACTGCAGATTTTAGGGAGGCGTTGCATGCTTAAAGCATGATGCAGATTTTGTGAGTTGCTGATAGTTACTGAATCTGCTTAATGTCCATTGATTTAGGCTTTAATCCCCTAATCTTCTCATTTATTGCTTATCTGTATTGTTCTGTACCTGTAATAAAGCTGTCTTTTCCTAAGGATGCTGTTTGCAGCTCTCCAAGAGTGAATGCACTTGAGTGAGGCAAGGTTGAGTTGAGACAGGAATCTTTTAGGAGCAGAACAGTCCTTTCTGTGACTTTGTGAAACTTCCTTCTGTGTGGAAGAGACGGGGTAGGCAGTGGAGGGGAGCAGGACGGTAGGGTGCCTTATGTGCCCTTGCCTGCTTAAGAGAGACACCCTCTCACTACCACTGTTCCTATCTGGAGGGTGCTGAGTTTGATTTTTTAATTTTTTTGAACAAGTATTGCCTAGTGGTGTATGTACTGATTCCTGCTTTATGTTTCTTTTATATAAGGACTGGGACTTTTCATCTTCTGGTGTATTTTCTGGGCTGAAAATTGACCCTGATACCCTAGTAAAGAAGCTTGACTTGGACTCCAGAAGCATCATTTCTTCCAGAACAGGTTTGTTGTATTTTGAATGAGTCCTGATTATGAGCAAAGACCCTCAGGTCTGTATTTGCATGGTTTTTTGGTGGCTGTCCCAGGAGGCTCAGGGAGCTACAAAGCAGACATTGCTTCATGTGTTGTGGTGAAGGCTTTTAGAAGGGGTTTGTTTTTGTTTGGGCTTCTGCATGAATGTGCTTAGTGATTCCCAGGTGGGGGACTGGCTTCAGGCTATCTGTGGGATATCCTCGTGCAGCCAGAGACTGCCAGGGCTGAGAGCACAGCAGAGCCCAGGCTATGACCTGATTTCTGGGCTTGCTCTGTGGCTGCTTTTGCCTCACCAGCAGCTGCAATTGATAACCTTGTCAACAGGTTCCCACTGTGTACCAACAGCGCTTCACTGACTGCAGCCTGACTGCAGCAAGTCTTCTGTCCTTTGCTGTTGTGGGGTCCATGGCTCGAGCATTCCTGTGCAGGAGAATCCTAACTCATGGGGAGTATGGAAAGTGAGAGGGGGAAGAGGGAGGACATGATAGAACCCTTTGATTTCCAGTCCCACAACAAGGAAATGCTCTCTTTGACTGCTCACTGTGAGGCAGAGCTTTGTATCTGAAAGCAGTTTTCAGTTCTAAATGTCTGAAAAGGTCTCAAAAAAATTCTCTGAAACCTGAATCCCAACCCCCGACAAACTGTATGTAAATGTTTAAAAAATCCCAGAAGGAACAAAGTACCAGACAGAGCCTGGTATCACTGCAAGAGCTGCCTTGGTGCAGAAGATACATGTGACTCCCAAATAAACCTTTGCAAACTAAATTAATTTTTTTCATGTAAATACAATAGTGGCTTTGGTTTTCCTGTCCAGAGCTAGAAACAAATCAATCACACAAGGGACAGCAGTTGCCTGAGCAGTGGTGAGGTGCCCATCAGTGACATTTGGGCACAGAGTAAGTGGGGAGGTTGTGTGAGGACACATTTGCCGGCTCTCTGCACAGAAACCTTGGCAAAACACACTGTTTTTGAAAGACTGGGCTCATTGTTGGTAACTCTCCTGGGAAAAGGACATGTATGCATCTATGTGTGCATGTGCACGTTGCCATCTCTTTAATTAAATCAGACAGCATGTTGTTGGGGGCTGGCAGCCTGCAGTCGCAGCTTTTCATTGTAGGCTGCAGCTGTACATATCTGGGTTATAAATAGAGCTGTGCTGCTGGTCCCTGTGCAGTGCTGATGATGCAGATGTGCAGTGCCTGGCTGCCTGTCTCTGGGCTATGTGCTGGCTGCCTGCAGACAGCCACGCTGACCCCGCTGCTTTGTGCTCTTGCGCGCTGTCCGGATGATCAGCTAAAAATAACTGTTCATTTGGGGCTCAGAACTGCAATTCAACGAGGCAAAAAGTGATTTGATTGGTTTTTTACATCTTCCCAAGCTGTTGTGCCTTTTCTTGTTGTTGCACTCTGGAGCCATGTAGAGGCTTTTTCATTATGGAAATCAGTTCATTTTTTTTGTGTTAATTCAGTGAACTGTAACTAGGCTGTGCATACAATGGCAGACGCCGTGGAGTTAGAAAAGAGATTCTAGGCTGATGTGCTTTGTCTCCTGGCTTCTCTGGTCAGCTCAGAGCTTGTTCCACAGAAGTTCAACTTGACTCTAGCCCTCCACCTCTTCCCCTCTTTTCCCCTCAGCTTAGTGCACAGGGCAGGAGGGTAGGATTCTCCTACACATTGCTATTTTAAGTTTTAATAACAAGACAAAAGCATGCTTCCCTCCCACTTGCTTTTCAAGCTCTGAGAAGGTCAATTTGGCAGACTGTAGGTGGGCTCTCTATCTCCTGTGCTTTTCACATCTAGAGAAAATTTTTTTTCTGCCAAGGCTGCTCTGTGGCAGTTGGGAAAATAGGTATTTATCCTATGTTTGTGTGTGAGTGTATGTCTCGCATTATCCAAGATTTAGTCACATTGTCCAAGACTGCTGATATCTGTGTTTTGTGTTTAGATCTGCTCTTATGCTGTGGCTCTCTTCCAAATAAAACCTAGTCTGAGGAAAATCTTGGAATTGGGTTAGATTTTAGAGGATGTCACCTTGGGGGTCGACAGTCAAAAATGCCAATTGGATGTTGGGAAGTAGGAAAAGACAGTGTGGAGAGCATTGTTATGCTCTAAATAAACCCATGGTATAGGCAGCTCTTTGATGCTATGTGTACCGTCACAGGGGCTAACTAACCAACAGCAGAGCATGGTTATTTCCATGGGATAAAAGACCACCTGGAACAGCTGTTTTGATGTGTCAGAGCCAAAGAGCTGCAGTCCTGTAGGAAACCAGTCCACCACTGTGCTTGGACTTGAGGCCTGTTCCATGTGGTTTCCAGTGAGAGGACCCCTCTCTCTACTGTTTTTTCCTCAATTTGTAAGTGACCAGCTTTTGCTGCTCTTTTGGCTGTGGTGATTTTGAGGGAACGGGAGGAATCACGATGTGTAAATTGGAAAGTCCAGTGTCTCTAGCAGGGTTATCCCATGTAACATGAGTGCTTGTGCGTGCTCCCTTTTTGTGGGAGAATAAACTGGTGGTGTTGGTTCTTGTTAGCTGAAGGCCTGGCTTTTCAGGGAGTTTCTGAGGATTTTTGTTGCATCTGGTTGAAGCAGGGTGCCCTGTGGAATTACCTGCCACTCATGGTAGTGGTCTGTTGCTTCCTTTAGATACAAGGCTGATTCAGTGTGCTTGTGATTAGTGTGAGGTACCAGCACAGACTGTTCTGGCATCAGTAATCCTTGTGGCATGAGAAGGAGAGGGTGGAACTGTAATGAAAAATGTCACCAAAATGGAATTCATTGTAGGTGAGTCTTGCGTTATGTGATATAAAAAGCCAGTGGTCTAAAAAGGAAAGTATTTTAATATGGCAGCTCTGAGCTGTGTCGTGCTTAGAAGCAGACCTGCTGTAACTGCTTTCCCTTGCTCTGCTTTTTGTCTTTAATCATTAGCTCAGCTGAACACCAGATTCCAGATGATTTCCACACGTAGGTAGGTAACAAAAGCTAGTGCCATCCCTGAGAATGCTGGAGTTCAGTCCATGAGTTACTTTGTGCTCAGTGATTGCTTCCTGTCAGTATAGTTTACTTAGCCACTGACGTAATGTAAACCAAAGTCTTTGCCGTAATCTAATCCATGCAGGGACCTCTGTGACTTGAGTGAGTGGATAAATCTCATTTGGGTGAGCCTCTGTAGCGTGGGAATTAAATGTTTCCTACCAAGTCAGAAATAATGGCCTGTCATATCGAAGTTGCTGCTGCTCATTTTTTGTTGTTTTCTTTAGCTTTCCTTCGTCAGTGTTTGCTCCTTGAAGCAAGAGCCTATTCAGGCTTGGCTCTGGCCAAGTAGTTGCCTATGAATGTCACTTTTTTTGGAATGGATGATGAACCAGTTGTGGAATGATATGAACAACTGGATTGGTAGCTTCCTGCTTTATTTTCAGCTACTCCAGAAGGGAATGGTGACAGACTGTGTGTTGAGAAAACAAAAGTGCAACAGCAAATAATTTTTTACAAAACCTGATGCAAAATAATCCTGGTTTCTGAGGTTGGATTGGACGTAAAGAAAGACTTCTCATTTTCCAGTGAGGGTGATGAGGCTCTGGTACAGGATGGCCAGAGAAGCTGTGGCTGCCCCATCCCTTGAAGTATTCAAGAACAGTTTGGATGGGGCTTGGAGCAACCTGGGATAGTGACAGATGAAGGAGGGGGCTTAAGTAGATGTTGTTTGCAGGTTTTGTCCAGTCCAGGCCACTCAGTGGGTCTGTGATTCTATGCCAGGGTGTAAAGCTGGTAGAGTGAGGTAGGTCAGGAGCCTGAGCAGAGGTTGTGCTCTGAAGGACAGGACATTCTTGAAGCACAGGGAGCCACTGTCAGTGGCACACAGGGGCGTAGAGGAAGGAAATGACTGAGCATCTGACAAAGAAGGAATTCACTTCTCCTCCTGAAGAAATGCAGAGATAGGAGATGATAAAATCAGACTAAACAGGAATTCACTGACAGCAGTGAATTTCTGGGGCCTGCAGGCTGTGTACAGCCTTGCTTTCCTCCTTTCTGGGGTTCTCTGTGATTTTATTTTGTTACCAAGCCTCTTTTTGCAGAGTCACTGACAGATCCCTTCTGTTTTGCAACTCAGCTTCTGCTCTGGAGTTCCAGATCTGCTGGGTCTGTCACCTTATCTGCTTCTGCTTGGGCTCTGCATCTACTTTGTCAAGTTTATTCTCTTTTTTTAACCTCCCAGAGAATCAGAGAAGCTGTAGTTGGTTGGCGTTGTGGCCCTGCGTTAGCTTCATGCGGTAGGATTTGCTGTCCAGTTTTGGGGGTTTTTTTATGGGTGTTGTACCAGAATGTTCCAGAGTCCCTGTAAGACCTCTTCCTGACAGCATTGCTGTCCTGCAGTGTTTAGACTTGTGGGTTCCCCTGCAGTGGATCCACATCACTGTGGAAAAATTGCAGCCATGACCAGGCCCCCATTGCTCTTCAGGAGCTCTTGACAGGGTGCCAATCTTTGTGTCCTATAGTTTATTCCTGTCTGTTGACTGGATTTCTGCATGTTTGTTGCCTTTAAATATTAGGATTCCTACTCTTTTGTCCTCATGTCTCATCACCTTTCTTCTGCTTCTGTTTTGATTTTATGTTTTATTTTTTTTCCACTCATAGAGTGTTTTCCACTCTACTGGGGTGTTTAACAGTTGAATGATTCAAAAAATAAAAATTAATCCTGTTTGCTTTAATGAATGCATCTCTTCTGAATATCGATTCTAAACCTCTGCTGCTTTTTCTTAATGCATGCTTGGGGAATTTTTAAATCTGCTTGTGTTGGTCATTCACATCTCTGGTGTGGAAAGCTGCTGGATCCTCACTATTCTGCTGCTGTTGCTTTTCTTCAGCTTTTCATACTGTGCTGGCAGTTGTCAGGCCTGTCTTTTGTTTGTTTTGTGCAGAACGCCTTCCTCAAGCTGTTCCCCACAGTAACACTGCTCAGATGGGAAGGGGTGTAAACAGGCTGCTCCACACGCTGAGGATGGCAGGGAGCGGCTGCAGCACCTCCAACGTGTTCGTGAAATTTCCCTGGGAAATGCCTGTGTGCTGTGCTAGACCCAAGTGATGAGGTGTTCCTCCTCCATCTGTCTTTGTTATTAGCTGCCCAGGCTTTGGGCTGTGTGAATTTGGGGAGTGGTGAAATGCTCTCCCTGATGCTTTCAGGGATGCCCTTGGTGGTATAGCACTAAAACTATTTTCAAATGCCTTTGAAAATAGCTGATAGGTGTGTGGGCGCTGCCCTGGAAGGAACAGCTGTTTGAGTGGTGTTTGAGCTGGAAATTCTTGCTTTAGCTCCCCCCTTCCTCCACCCCATACCTTCTGCAGTGTGTCTGTATCCTTTGTGTCACCTGCACAAGGCCAGGATGTGTCCCAGGACTGAATGTTCAGGTCTCAGCTCAAAGGGAAAACTTCCTGGTATAAGCTGGCGTTGCTTCTGACATTATGTGTGAAAGTGTATGAAATCTTGTAACAAAATTTGCAAGAAAGGAGAAGTTCCCAGGGAAGAGAAAATGCTGTGTAGGGATTAAACTCTCCCTATCCCCCAGGCCCAAGGTTGACCACCCTGGTAGTTTGATAAAATGACAGATGGCAGTTTACCTTATCTGGGTAAATTGCTTTAGGTAGTGAATTGCTGTACATTCCTTCTTCCTTTCTGTTCAGCTGAAATTTATTTGGTTTTTTGACTGCATCATTAGGACCTGCCTTTATCTTGACAATGCCAGATCACCTTTTAAGGGCAGATTTGGTGTCTGAGAGTTTTGTAACAGGCTGTTAGAAAACTGCACTGTGTTTGAGAGGAGCTGAGATAGCAGTTTGTCATCTGGGAGGCCTCTCCAGTGAGGTCAGACCATCTCAGACTACAGGACACCTCAAACACATTCTGTAGTTCCTTACAACTTGCCTCAAAGCTAGAGGGTTTTTCTGTTCATTTGGTTCATAGGATTAAAGTTAGTGGCATCTTACTTCAGGAGTGAGATTGAACAGCTGTGGGGGTTGGTTGAAGTGGAGAACAGAGACCTGCTGTGGTCTCTGGGGGACTGTGGAGTGGGGATCCTACCAAAAGCTCAGGTCATTGGTGCCTTAAATAATAGTTAAAAAAAAAAAGGTACAAATCCATGCTGCTTAATGTTGCTTTAATAATTTGTCTGTGCAATGTGGTGCTGGCTGTGAGAATAGCTGTGGGAAGCTACTCTTTAATTAAAGTAAATGCAGTTAATTGAGAAGCAGTAAATAAGCGTCTGAAGCTTGCACTGTTTTCGGTGCTTTTACTTCCCTTCTGCAAATAGAGCATTTCCATGTTGTGAGTGCCTTCTGCCAGATCACAGGAATCAGTTGTGTTAATATTTATGGAACTAATTAACTTTTTTGTTTTCTTTCCCTCCCTCTAGCTGTGGCTAAGTCTCTGTTCTTAAAATTAACATTAAAAAACCAAAATACTCCAATTAGCTCATGGTTGAGCACTACACAAACATTTTCCAGAGAACCCAAAGCTTCCAAAATGTTTTGCAGCCTGCACCAGGGGAGGAGGCTGTCAGTGGGAAGAGCTTGAAATGAGTCCTAGGAGTTTGAAGGATGTGTCAGATCGCTCTAGTTTCCAATTTTCCTATTTTGCTTGGTTCCTTGGCTGTGCCTGCTGTGTGGTGCTCACCAGTAGCACTAGTGAAAGGTACATGCCTGCCCTGGAGCAGCCTTTCCATGCTGCTAGGTGGATGGTGAGGAGGATATGGCTCGGTGAGGGAGTGGAGACTTCCTTGGAGAAGCTCCTGAGGTGCTGCTTTGTGCTTTTTCAAAGCCTTCCTCCAGATTTTGTGAAAGATGGGCACTCAAACACGAGCTTTTCAGGTCAAAGAGATCAGTGCCTTGTGCCACTGAAGGAAGGGCTTGCTGAATTTGAGGCCAGGGTGACCCCTTGCCTTCTGGGCCAGGAGTGGTGGGGCATGGCAGTTACATGTCATGCTATGTCTTGCTCTGTGTGATCATGATTCTTGGAGCTTTAAAAATATACTGATCTAGCCTGGTATTCTCATGTGAAATGGATTTGAAATGGTTGGACATCCTTACACAAAAATAAACCAGTGCTGCTTAGGATGGTACTGAAGCTGCAGTGTTACAAAAGAGGGTTATGAACTGAGATCCTTGTCTTTGCGGCACTAATATTAAAGTTTTAATATAATTAAGTTATAAAATGATAAATTCTACAGAGAGGTGCATTGGCTCTGCACTGGTGGCGAAGGGGCCTCCCAGCGCAAGTAAAGCAAACCTCTCATGGGTGTGAGAAGGATGGCTCAACACTGCAGGAATTGGGAAACCAAATCTGAAGAGGGGTGAAGCACTTGTGGAAAGGGCAGATTGATAGCTCTGGAAGTCAGAGCCATTTTCTTGTCACCAGCAGTGGTGTGGTATTGTGTCATACTGATGAATGTCTCTCTAAAATACGTGTCCTAGGAGTTTAATAGACACTCTGTTTAGAAAATTGGTGATGGCTGGTGAAGGTTGGATGGTATGAAAGGTTTCCCTCTTCTGGGTTACCCTTTCCAACTTGTCTTGTTACATTTCTGGGGGAGTGGAGGAATAATTGAGTATCCTTCTGCTACCCCCTCTGGGAAATGCCTCCATGAAAAACGTTAGTTTGCTCTTTTTGTTTTGTTTTTTATAAACTTCTGTGCTATATAAATCACATTTCTGATTTACTGAGAGGTAAATCTCTGCCTTGCTAATGTGGGTTTTACTGAGATACAGGCTGTGTTGCAGGGATATCTCAAAAGTTCATGTCTGTCATTCAGACCTAGTAGGATCTATAGTATTATTCTATTCTATGCAAGTTATCATTTATTCTGGTCTTTGTGAGCAATTTATGGACCAAGGTTTTCTTTATGCTTGGTTGGAAGTGCATATGTCAGCTGAAGATCTGTTTATCCCCTTCAGCATTTCAAAGTGGCACTACTGATGCTCATTTGTGGCATAACTGCCACATAATAACATCTAATTTGGGCTTGGATTTTTAGTCAGGTGGCTTGTCGAAAGGAGTTTTTGTTATTTATTTGGTATTTTTTTAAATGAAGCTTTTAACACAGTAAATCTCAGTGTACATTGTCTGAGCTAAATGTAGGAAAACCAGCTATGCAAGGATTAGATGCAGTTGGTACTGGAATATTCTGGGTTGTTTGAAATTATAATTTGGACAGATTTAGATTGAACTAGCAGAGTTGCAAATGTCCCATAAGGCAAGCCACAGAAAGTTCTGGAGAAAATCCTGCTGCAGAAGAATAGGCTATCCAAGCAGTTCTTCAAACAAAAAGAGACTGTGAGCTGGAGGGTAGGTAGTGATAGTGATAACCACCTCCAATGAAATGTGATGTTTTTGAGAGTCCCAGGCAGGAAATTTGAGGGAAAATGGGGCATACAGACTTGTTTCCTGACTCACTTGTGCTGTGTTCTTGATTGCTTGGAGAACACACAGCAAATCAATACAGCTACTTAAAGGATTTTGGCTTCTATGAAAGTTCATGGATATTCATGCCTGATGTGGCTATGCATGTACATGATCTAGGCTGATTTCTCTTGCATTTCCTAGCTCCATGGCTTTTCAACTTTTTTTTCCCTTATGTCTATTTTCCTCTCCGAGGTTATTTGTAAATTCAGGTCACTCAGTGTTCTTATGTAACAGGAATGGGCTTCTCTAGCATGGAGAGGACATTTCCAGCTGCCATGGGTACAGGCTGTGTCTATACACACAGCGCTTATTTCACAATGTGATATGAGTTGAAATAACCTGGTGTGCCTGTCAACAGGGAGACATAGGAAGGCTTTTCCACACTGCAGGAATTCTGTTGTCAGAAATCACAATTTTAAATTGCTTTGTTCAGTGACACGTCTGTATTTTGCTTAGCAGAGCCTCTGGCTATTGCTTTTGATTCATGCCAGTAATTCAAGGGCTGGGCTTGGGTAGGGCTGAGCTTAGGTGTGCTCCACTGCAGCTGCAGGTGTGCTTGTTGTTTTAGTATCTGTACCTGAGTGGGTTTTTATTTATGGAAATAGCATACAGATGTCTGGATACTGCTTGTGTGGGGTTATTATACCTTCATGTATTTTTTTCCTCCAACTAGAGGGCATTGGCCTGTTTACCTGTATTGGGTGTAAGCTGCAGGGTTTTGATAGCTGGACAGAAGCCAGAGCTGTCCCATTCTGGGCATAGCCAGGTCCAAAGAGCTAAGTGCACCCAATGCAGCTGCAGTGAGGCTGTCAGGCACAATGGTGCTGTCTCAGGGAAAACACATAATTAAAAAGCAGTAGGAAAAAAGTGAGGGAGCCCTATGAAGACCAGGGACAGAAGAGGAGGAAAGGAGGTGCTCCAGTCACCAGGACCCCAGTGGGTAACTGTGAGGAGGAAGGAGCAGCAGAGAGTGACTGTAATGCTTTTCTCTGGCCCCATGCACTGCTCAAGGGAGCTGGGAATGAAGAAGTCAGAATGAAGGAGTGGTGCAGAGAAAGGGGTGGGTGAGGGGAAGGTGTTTTAGTGCTTGCTTTTTGTCATCTGATTCTATTTTAATTGGCAGTGCATTACATTAATTTTTCCTGAGTCAAGTCTGTTTTGACTGTGATGGTTAATTGCTGAGGGATCTCCCTGTTCTTTACCTCAGCCCACAAACTTTTCATCTTATTTTTCTCCCCTGTTCTTTTGAGCAGGGAGGGAGCAGCTGGGTGGGCATCTGGCAGCTGGCCAAGGTCAGCACACAATAGCTAAGTAGAAACTGAGATGAAACTCAGTACTAGGTAGAAGTTTCTCCTTGGTGGTTCCTCTGCCTTCCTTGCTGTATTTTTCAACTGAATGTCTTCTGAGCATTGTGCAGGTGCAGAGACACCCTTGCATGAGAACTGAATTCCTTTGCTTTTACTTGAGGCTCACAGGTGTTGAAGCAAGTAATTTTTCTACCTGTCTGTGGTGTTTGTAAACCTGTAACAACATTGTGGTGCTTGTGTCCTGAAGTTCAGAATTAGGAACTGCTCCCCTCCCTCTGTTCAAGCAAGGAGAGGGAACAGAGCAGGACACAGCCATATACTACAGTCTGAATTCAGGGAATTGCAGAACAGATCTCGGGCCCATCTAGGTGTTTCTTCTGCCTGTCTTTGCTGTGTAGGAGGTGCTGCTCCAGCTGTATCTGCATTGCTGACAGCTTTGTAGCACAAGAAGATGTACCTGTGGCAGAGCAGAACAGATATCTTTTGAGAATGTTCTTTTTCAGCTGTTAGATGTGCTCATTAGAGGGCAGCAGAATAACTCTTCCTTTTTCTAGGTCAGGTCTATATTTTTGAATATTTTTCATCTCTGCAGGGCATAGAACAAAATTTTCCAATTCCTCCTTCAGTTTTTCCTGGTGCATTAAGTGTACAAAGCAACAATGCTCATATGAAAACCTTAGCCCGCATAAAGAAATAAGGAGTATTTATAGTAAAACTTGCTTCTTTGAAGCTTAGGGGGGTTGCAGGCTCATATGAGAGAGCTTGTCTAAGATTAAACCTCAAATGGTCAGCACAGTATGTGGAAAAACAGCCAAAAGAATGTTTCACAGCTATCTTGTTTTTTGCTCAGCCTAATTCTTATTTGACCTATATGTCCATGTGCATCTATGGATTTGTTTGCTGCACTCCAGCTGATGCTGTCTTTTTCTGCTTGAAGAAAATGTTAAAGAACCAGTCTTGCTTCATCCAAAAGTAATCTTTAAATGAGATCTGATAGTACCCTCCCTACCATCCTCTGGAATGTAAATACTATAAATAATTATGGCAATGTCTTTAAAGGCTAAGCAAGGCTGGGATTTGGAGTTCAGCATCACAATACTTAAAATTCATATTTATTATGTAATGTTCATAGAAGGCTGCTGTAGCACTGACATTGTAGCCAGTGTGTTTCAGGCTCCTGAAAGAACAAGTCTTAGCTAGGAGTGAATATCTCCCATGCACATCTTACTAGCAATGTTTTGCATGCTGTTGACTTTTGGAGGAGGTAAGGTGGTTCAAGACAGCTGGAATAGCAGGGATTTTTTTTTGGTTTTTTTTTACATTTAGCAGCATCAGCCACTGGTTTCCAACATCTGATTGATTTTGGAAGGTCCTCAGTGGAAGCAAAGCATCATTAACTAATCTTCACTCCTTGGCCTGACATGGTAGAGCAGGTGGGAGGATTGGCAGGGGGAGACAGGACACAATGTGTTGTATGTTTTGGCATCCTGCGGGCTTCTTTATTTCCCTATCCTCTACCCAGAGGTGCATGTGTCCACCCAAAGGGACAGGTCCCTCAGGAGTTTGTGAGTGCCTTGTGTTCCTCACAGACACGGGGGCTCTACCAAAGAAACATGTACTGGCTGCTGCTTTCTACCCTGAATTATTTTTAGGGTGGCAATATCCAAACTCACAAACTGCTGAAATGGAACGACCTTCTTGATACTATCAAATGTTGATCCTGGCACAGTGGCTTGGATCAATCCTGCCTCCTGGAGAAGTCCAGGCTGTGCTTTGCACTGTTGGTTTGGGATCCACCATGTAGCTGGCATTTCTTCATGTAATGCTGCGACATCTCAGCAAAGTCAGGATTAACGGGGAGCTCCTCATCAGGGAAGGAAAGCTGAACAAAGCCATAAAAATGTGAACAATGGTTCATAGCTCTTGGCAGCTCTTGGGCCATTAGGTAAAATTAATATCCTGTCAGTGGGTTAAAAAGATTAAACTCAGTCTTGCACCAAGTGAGAAACCTGATGAGTCTGTAGGCGTGCGGATTTAAATCCATTGGACTGTGATCCATATTAGGAAATTAGCAGGCACAGTGCTCATGCCACAGCCTTCTTCATGCAGAGAAACACTCTTCCTGCCAGCATCCTCTGTGCAATGTGGGAAGATTGCTGGCTTCCCTTATATAATGAAAGTCTCTCCTGGGAACTAACGTGGTATTTTGTTGGGGATACAGGTGTTCTCAGTAGGTGGGTTTTTTTTGGGTGTGGTGAACCTAAGTATTGCAGATGCTACATGGTAAGAGGTATGTAGCTTTTTTGTTCAGGGAACACTTTCTTCACAGGAAGGATGCCAGTCCTTGTTGCTCTATAAGTGTTTTCACTGAAGGAGAGGTGGGGGGATGGATGGGCAGTCTAAAGGTTTGCTGCTGCAGTTCCAGACCTGAGAAGATCAAGGCAATGCCAAATGTCTGGCAGCTCTGAAAGCTGACAAGGAGTGTCACAGAAGCACCTACTCATGGTAGTTTGTTCCTGTTATTTTTTTAACATCATGGGTGTTCTTCCCAGAGCTCTGTTCAGGCAGCTGCCGATCTCATCTCTGCGTGGGGTGGATGGGGCTGGACCCGTTTGTGCTAGTGCAGACAGTGTAAATGAGACTTTATTGTCTCCCTGTGCTGCTGGCAGGCGAGAGCATCAAGTACAAAGTGGCCAAGCCCTGTAATTTTTTTAAAATTTGGCTTGCTTCAAAATAGATTCTACCTGAAAAATGTCAGTCCAAGGTGGGTAACTGATGCTGACCTGCATCAGTTGGGGTTGCATCAGTGCAGGGTTGAAATAAAGTAGAGGTGAAGAAGTGATGGGCTGGAGAAAAGAAAACCACAACAAAATAGCTTCTACCTCTTCTAGAGGGGCCCAGACTTTAATTTTTCTTTTAAAAAAAGATTTCTTCTGCATTTAAGTGAGCCAAATGGGTATATTGGAGTAGAGAGACCTTTTTTGAAAAACAAGTTTTGTATGAGAATTGTGGGCCAGACAAAGAGCTCCCTGACAGGGGACGAGCCTAGCTTTGTCAGGAAATCAAGAATGCTGTGGGAGGTCTGGAGTGAGCTGATGATAGGGTCTTTTGAGGGGCTTGGTGGTGGGATGGTGCCCTGTGTCCCTGGAGCTAGAGGAGGAGCGGGAGTGGGGTGTGGATGTAGGTCTGTCCAGGGGGGGAGGATGCTGTGTGAGTGTCTGTGTTATGTAAGATGACAGAACTGGTGATCCTGTTGGTGCCTCAGGGCTTTTGGGAGCTCTGAATTGTCAGCTGAAGCAGAAGAGCAGTTGAGCACAAAAGCCGCCACCAGAAGTGGCAGTGGCAGCTGGAGGAGATAGTGAAGCAGTGTTTGCACCAGTTCCACTTACAGGGCAGTCTGTGCTCTCAGGAGGAGGGAAGAAGACTTGGCATGTTTGAGCACCACCTGGAATGAGTGTTTTCATGGGCTAGGCTTGTTGAACTGTTTAATCAATATCATCACCATGAAAAAAACCCCATCAAAACTGGTAGTTCACTGTGTCATCTTTGAATGCTAGATCTAGTAAGACCCTTTAAAGCTTAAAGTGCCATTATGATCGTACAGAGGCTTCACACAGACATAGGATCACCTTGATCTATCCTTTAGGAGCTTCTGCTTGACTTTGTGGTGAAACAGTTACTTATTGATGGTACTCAGTTGTAGAGTGCTGTGGTAAAAAAGCCATCTTGTTTCTGGTCTAGTCATGAGCCCTATGAGCAGGGAAGGCTCATGTGAGGCAGGAGGGGATGCCTGGGTTCAGCAGATGCTAAGCTGCAATAGATGCTGAGAGTGGGTTTGAATTCTATTTCCACCCCAATCACAGACCAGAAAAGCAAGGATTTTCTGCCTTGTATGTCTCCAGACAGTTATTTTAACAGCTCCATTCTTCAAATACTTCCCAGTTTTGAAAGCTGCTGCATGTGCACCTAAAAAGAGGGAGAACGGGAAGTGTTCTGTGTTGCCGATCCTGCGTGTCAGTTGCTGCCCAACTGAGCTGGGGGCTGGAGATAAACATATGCCTGCCACAAGCTATTTGGGAAGCTTTCTTGAGTATTCTCATCCTCCTTACTTCATATTAGTGTTTTAGTCCTCTGTGTGTGCAGGAGTTTTTAAAGCCACTTACGATACAAGTGATCTGACTGATCAGAATGTGACTGGATTGAGCTAATAATTCTTAAATTATGTAAATAATGCAAGTCTCTAGCCAGTCTACAGGCTGGGTTGTGGCACTCTTTTCTATATCTAAATCAAAAATTACTGACTAACAGACTGTCAAGTACAAGAAATGAGTATGATTACATTTAATATGTGGCTACTCAGTGGTAGAAGATGTGGTTAGACTTAGTGTTTCCTCAGTGCTACCAAACTGAAGGTGTGTGGGTTTCCTGGCGTGTAGGAGCTCTGACAGCTGCAGATGGTGGGATTATAACTCCTTGACGTATGGTTGTGCAATAGATAGGGCAGCATGGGGAGGGAGACCACACTACACTAATCTGCCACTCAGACTTAAAAATCAAGGGCAAGCTCTCACATGTGATTACTCTTTCCATTTCACTGTCAATGCATGGAGTGTTGTGAGTGAGGAAGGTAACTCATGCCACAGGGTGACTGAGACCAGACATGTTAAAGAATCCAAGGAGGAGTGCCAGGAGAGGAGAATTAATCGACAGTTAAAATAACACAGTGGAAATCTTGCCATGGTCCTAAAATTCTGGGTAAGGTTCAGAGTAATTACTTGATAAAAAGAATTGATTGGAGCAGTCAAGAAGTGTCTCTAGAAGCTCTCCTTTTGCTTTTCTTTCTGCTGATGTGTAGGCATTGCCCAGGTCCTGTGACTGTGAACGTCAGCGCCAGGTTTGCTGAGCTTCCTTAAAACAGGGGCCGGAAAAGCACACGTGCCTCACCTCAAAGGGGGTATAGGAGCTCCCAGCAGTGTCTGCAGTCAGTGCAGTGCTTCCTGAACTTTCACGTTCATCTGCAGATCAGGTTTTTGGCATTGATGCCAAAGTGTGGAATATGAGCAATGACTCAATTGATCAGAGCTTTTCTGCTTGGAGAAGATGACTGTGAGAAAAGAGGAGCTGATGAAGTTTAATCAAATAGGCTTGCCCCAGAGACCAAACTTACTCCAGTGTCTTCCAGTAAGTGTGGAATAACAAACTAGAAGATGCTGGTTTCAAGGTGGACAAAGATCCTTCCGTAATACGGCAGTTAAGTTGCTGGTCCCTTTGCACATAGTTGTTCTGAATGTCTGTTACCCACATGGATTCAACACAGATCCTCCAAAATAAAAATTCATTGGAAGTACTACATGCAGGCGCTCTCTACTTATGCAAAGCTGTGGTCAGGTCTGGTATGTTCTTAGCTCAGTGGTGCTATTTGCTGGTGGTAAAGCTGGGCACTAGGGCTCTAGTTCAAGTCCTCAAAGTGCCTTCTGTTAATGCTTTGTGAGATGTTGGTGTGTAAGCTCTGCCTGTGGCTGGCTGGCCAGACAACATGAAAGGCCAGGGGGGCTGCCTGTAGGTGCTCCAGTGGGTGTTCCCTCCAGCCCAGTTTCAGTGGCTTTTTTTAGTGTCCTGAAGCTGCAACTGGAGATGGGGCAGAGGGGCTGCCAATGGTACAGCTAAGCAGTGCCAAAGTGGAATTTTTTGTTCCTTCCCTGGCTCCAGTCCCAAATACATTCATGCAGTCACTCTGCCCCTTGGCTATTTTAGCATAAAGCTGTCACTACAGTAGTTCTGTTGCAATTTAAAAACTGGAATGAAAGTGTTAAGAATCTGACCTTGTACATGCTTTCAATGCAATTCTGTGGCAGACCTGCTGGAACTGAAAATAGCTGATTAAAATACTTATGGGGTACAAGTTAAGCTTTGGGCTTTTGTCTGTTCAGCCTATAACGTTTTTGTAATGGCCAGAAAATTGGTATATCTTCCCAGTCTGTTTTGCAGTCATTCATCTGTACTTTCTTATTTCCTGTGCTTCCTGCTGTCGTTCTGATCCATCATGGAATTAATTGGTGGGGAAAGAAGAACAAGGACAGAAATGTGTCCACTGCGCATGGCAGGAATTTGCTGGCAATGCTATCTCAGGTTAAGTACAGAATTGTGACATGCCTTTCTGTAAGATACCAGGCATCTGCTCCGTATTTCTTGCTTCAAAATAGGATATTCAAATCTGGTCTGAAAAATAAGGCCTACCGCCAAAATGGGAAATAGTTGCCACCTAGCACAAGGGAGGAGAGATTACAGTTCAGCAAGCAAACAGGGCAAGAATATGGTAAGCAATACAAATGCTGACTCTGCTGCCCTCAGAAAAGGGTAACCTGAGCCCAAGTGGCTGGGAAGCCACTGTTTGGAGGCCAGGAAAGAGCTGCTGTTTTGAGGCCAGGAAAGAGCTGCTGTTTGGAAAGCAGAGGCAGTTAAAAAGGTCAGGGACTGATTGGATTAACTAGGGCAGCACTGAAAGAAAGCTCATCAAAAAGAAAATAAGGTGAGGCAAAGCTTTTTATAACTTCTCATTGGTCTTGCCCAGAATGAGACACTGGGAACTCCTTAGAAGAGGTTGGAACTTTCTGTCTTTTGTCCCAGTGAAGGATGTGTCTGTGCTCCTAGTGTGGGCTTTTCTGGAGCCTGGTCTCTACACATTACAAAATCTTGGATTGTGTGGCCTTCTCCCATGGCTTCTTTCTCACCTCATGCCCATTCATAAAGCAGACCAAAGAATTGAATCCTCTCCTGGGTTTCGCTTCTAATTCTGTTTTCTTCTGTTTGTTTGCTTATGCTACAATTCTGTTTATTCCTTGTAAAATTCCTATGTGTGCATCTGAAGGGAAGTTTCTGTCATGTTTGTGTCTTTAATTGAGAGGCATATACTCCTCTCTGGATATGTGCTCTGTGCCATGCAGGGCAGAGGAGTAGCTGAGGTTTTATGTGTATCCTATGCTCTGTCATGCGCCTGGGACCAGTTAGGAATCTGCTGTTTGCAAGTACAAAACGTGTAACTTGTAGGACTGTGGCAGCCAGGATACAGAGATGTGTGTCTCCGAATTTTATGCATATCTGCTGTATTTTTTTAACTTTCCTGAGGTCCCTGTGGGGGAAAGTCTAGTGTCCAGACATCTCTACGTGATTTTTTTCATGCCAGCAGCTCTCCAGGAGCTAGTTCAGGCACTTTCTTGTTGCGTGTATCTGAAAGCAGCTGCATTCTTGGTGGGCTGCACAACCTCTTACCACCAGCTTCCTGATAGTCTTGAGCTCATAGTTTTTTGTTGTATAGTCTTGGTAAAAGATTAGCCCACCAAGATCTCCCTTCTGAGTTGTGAGGCAGAGGTGTTGACATCCCAGTACCCCTAAAGAGTGAGTAGGAAAGTGAGAGAGGACTGTAGACATGGTGGGAAGCCTGTTCCTGGACCAGTTATGGGACCTTAGGAGGAGAGGGGCACTTGTGCTGTGACAGGCTGAATTATACATCTGTAACTCAATCTGTGGGGGAGGAGAGAAGGAAAAGATGCTGTAGCATCATTCATTGTAACTGTTTAACAGACAGATGTGGGAGACAGAATTCACTCCAAAAGCTTTTTATTCAGCCTGTGCGTCCAGGTTCTCTGTAGGAGTCCTCTGCCAGCTGCTCCCCTCCTTTACCTTCTGTCTAACAGGGTCTTTTAGAGTCCTATGTCTGAGTGTGGCTGGGAAATCAAAAATCTCAAAGTTGTAGTGTTATGCCAAGTCCTGCCTCTGGTTATCTCCCTTCTCCCATGCCACATGTTGCCTTTTTCCCGGTGGAGCTGTGGCCTCTGCATTTTGTCTGGCTGTTATTCTAAATAGGTCTTTGGGAAGAGGCAGAACCCAGCTAAGAAATCTGTAGCTAGAATTACTAAAGTAGAAGGTGAAATAGGGGAGGAAGGAAGATTTTTCAGGCTGTTGTTGAGCTAGCGTTAGAGCAGGTCAAAACTTGCTGCTTGATGTTGACCCCTGAGCTGTTTCTGAAGTGGCTTCTGTTTTTTGCTTCCAGGCGGCAATCAGTGGCAATTGGTGCTGGAATGTTTGATCAGGGAATTTGTTTCTTCCTTCTGATGGTCAGACACATATTTCTCTATGGTGCCTGTGTGTGGGAGAACTGTGTTTGCAAGATGAGGGTTGGGGTGGGTCAACCAATGATTTTCGTGTTTCTCTTGTTTCTCATGGCTTGATTCATGCTGTCACTGCTGAATCTCTTGCTGTGACAAGATCGTCCCCCACACCCACAGGAGATGGTGTAGGAGCTGGTGTGCTGTGTCAGAGGAAAAAAGTATGCAAACTGGGCGCTCCCATCTCTTGACAGCAGCCAGTAGGGAAAACCTTGGGAGTATAGCAGCACTTTCCTCAAAATGCTTAGCTGGATTCTTAAAACATCCAGTATCTAATAAAAAACAGACTAGTGAACTGCACAAGTAGAAAGCTGTAGGTACCACCGGTGCCAAATCCACTGAGTGCCCCTGTTCCTCCAGCTGTGAGAGGTTCTGCAGACATTCTCTCTGTCCTTGCTTGTGAACCTGTCCTGAGGACTTGGGAGTGCCTTGTGTGTTCATTCATGTCAGGCTGGAATAGGAGCAATCATTGGCCTAGAGATATGTTGCTCCTGATGAATTTTAACTTCTGTCTAAAATAGATTATGGGTACTTTAGACCTTGGGACTGAGGTATGAAAGATCAGTCCAGCTGTCTCACAGAGCTCCCTGTGCTCCTGACCGTGCATCTCCCTTGGTTTGGCTCACTCGTTAAAGAAGCTGGAAGCTGACATGGGTGCAGGAGAGTTGGGTTTGCAGTGCAGTGTCTGGGGAAGGCAGAGTGGAAGAACCAACAACAAATGCTTGGATATGCTAAGCCAAGGCTAAGCTCTCATTTACCAGCGCCCTGAGCTGTCGTGGAGTCTGCTTGCTGTTGTCTCTGTGCCAAGTTTCCAAATGTCATGTGTTGATACTGTCCATGGTATTGATACTGCTTCACATTCCATGTCGATCTTTCCAGAGGAAACAGCCCTAGCTCTGTGTCATTAACATAAAAGTCGATTACGGTTGGTTTTTTTTTCCCTTTAGTTCTATTAGAGCCAAGCAATCCAATATTGTGTTCAGTATTCCCTGGAGCAAGTCAGCACTTTGCAGACCTCTTCCCTCCTCCCCAAAGCACTCCCGAGCATCCTGCCAGCATCACTGCAGAATCTGAGAGCATTTGCAATTCCTTTAGCAGTAGGTGGGGCATTGGCATACAGAGACCTTGGAGGGTGTTTGGGAGATGTTGCCTGTACAGGCATGTGGTGGAAGAGGCTGCCAGTTTGCCAGGAAAGCAGATTTACTGAACAGAGAATTTACTAAATTAAATCCGAACTCCTTCCCTGATGTGTGGCCCAGCCAAGGGGGAGGGCTGCCTACCTTAGGTGTGGCTGAATATACTCAGGTTTTTTGACTCTTGCCTAACATGTTGGTTTTTTTAATACGTGTTTTGGCAAAATCCCAGCTTGATTGTAGGTGCTAAAGCACTACTTCTGATTAATGGAACTTTTTTTGAGGAGTTGGAGAGGGGAAGCAGAGGTGTGACATTTCAGCTTCCTTGTCCTTGAGCTATGCAGCTCTGAGCAATGATGGCAGGGTGCTCCTTCCTACTGATGGAGTATCTTCTCTGCTGAAAAGGCAGCCTGAGATAGCTGCTTGCCAGTGTTAGGGTGCATTCAGGGCCATCCAGCAAATCCCTTTCTTCCGGTCTGGATTGCAAGACACCCTTTAAATGCTAATTTAGCAAATCTCCCAAGAAGAAACAGGGAAACTGTAAGCTGGGAAGAAAACTTCTGTGGAACTTCAAAGGTTTTTCTAGGATTTCTCATGGTTTTGCGCATGTGCTTTCATTCTATCCTTGTATTTCTGGACACTTGTGAAGACAGGATGACTTCAGGAATAAATTTTAGGCAGTCTTTTCCTACTTCAGGCAAGTCCAAGTCCATATTGCTGTTGGAGTAGTTGTTGCCGCAGGAGATTATGATGTTACTTTTGGGTCAGCTGTCATGTTTGAAAAGTTATAAGTTCAGATTTTTCTGGAAGGTACTGATTGACATAAGCACAATTGCTTCTCAAATGGAAGTTACTGAAGTGAAGTGCTTGATGCCCTTCTAGCAAACTAGACACTGAGGAAGTAATGGTAGGGGGGAATTCTCTCCTCTGCCAGCTCTTCTCTGCCTTCTGCTGTGCTCTTGAATGCTAATTCCTTGTCAGCTGATGGAAGGAGAGGATCTGTTCACTCTGTCCCTTATGTGCCTTGTGGAGAAGAGAGGGCTTAGTGAGTTGGTGCTTTAGGTCACCAGGATAGGAGCAGAAATGAACCTCCTGCCAACTCTTCTCCCTGTCTACCCAGATGGGCTTTCTGTGGGCTTTGGTTTTGCTATGGCAGCTCCACACCTTTCTATTGGAAGACAAACCTCACTGAACATTTAATGGTGTCCTGTGGGTGTCGAGCTTCCTTTAATATCCTTATTTCTACCCCTTCCCTTGCTGTTCCCACTCCTCCCATTTTTCTCTCTGCAAGAGAGAAAAATCCTTATGCTCCTGTCATTTGAAACTGTGATTTCAGCCAGTTTTGACAGTCTTCCCTTGACCTTCATGGCTCAGTTCTTCCCCCTTTACTGTGGAGACATTTGTGATGTGATCTTTTTTCTCCTCTGTGCTGCTGAAGCTCCTGTATGTAACTCCCACTTATTGCTGGTCTTGTGATGGTTTTGTTTTTACCCTGAAGTTACATATCTGCAGAGTCTACTCAATGCAGTTTCTGGCTGACATTGCCTGGAAATATAATTAAGTATTGATTACTGGGCATTCAGCAATCAAATGAGTTAATATATTAATTACATGCAAGAGTTTGTCATTCAGTAATGTTTGTTACCTACTGGCTGATATAGTGTGTTTGTGTGTTGAGAGGGAGGGTGTGGATGCACCTTGGGAGTGATGTTTGCTTTCTTTTTTGCCTTTTAGTGGTTACGAGTCCCTTGACTGGTGGTGGTCCGGGCATTGCTGTTTTGCTGGTGCTCTTGTTTCTTGGCTGTTGCTGCTCATTGTTCTCTGCTGATAATAAATTTTCAGAAGTCTTACACTACCTCAGCAGTTAGTTCATTGGAAGCCAGGCTGGAGTAATCCCGGTTAACATCTTGCTTCTGGGGGCTTCCTGGGAAATGGCAGTGCCTCTCTTACTCAGACTATCTGTCAGGTCTGTGGTTGACCTGATTCAGGAGCTGAGTAGCTACTGGCTGGAAGACATGTCTCTCTGCTAAGCCTTCACATCACAGAGAGTGCAAAAAAATCCGCCTTGTCCTCCTTGCCCCCTGGTGGTCTTCACTGCTCTGACTCCCACCCCTCCCTTAGACCTACAGAGGGGATCCATTGTGGATGCATGGCTTAATGTGGAAAAAATGTTTCTCTGCTGTGAAGTCTTGCTACCAGTTCACATTGGATTCTGTCCATTAAAATTATTTGAAAACCTCTAGCCAATGGCAGCTTTCAATAGGAGCTTAACCTATTGTGTGATTAACCTGAAACAGTCCCTGCCATCTTCCCTTGTGCCACAACTGCTGTAAAACATCACATAGCTTGACCTCAGCGTGTGTGGAAGGAGATTCTTCAGGTGTCCAGAGAAGGGTGAAAGAGATGCTGAAGGATCTGGAGCAAAAACATCATGAGGAGCAGCTGAGGGAGCTGGGGGAGGATCAGCCTGGAAAAGGAGGCTCGGGGGGACCTTCTCACTCTATACAACTCTGACAGGAGGGTGCAGCCAGGTGGGGCTCAGGATCTGCTCTCAGGGAGCAGGGAGCCAGAGGGAATGTGCCAGGGGAGGTTTAGATTGGCTACTGGGGAAAAGTTCTTAACTGAAAGGGTGCTCAGGCATTGGAAGGTGCTGCCCAGGGCAGTGGTAGAGTCACATCCCTGGAAGTGTTCAGAAGGCATCTGTGGAGCTTAGGGACATGACCTAATGGTGGAACCTGCACTGGTAGGTTAGTGGTTGGATTTGATGATCTTAGAGTTCTTTTCCTGATATCCAACCTAAACTTCCCGTGGCTCAGCTCCCTGCCCTTTCCTCAAGTCCTGTCACTGGTCATGAGAGCGAAGAGATCAGTGTCTACCCCTCTGCTTGCCCTTGGGAGCATGTTGAAGACTGCAGTGAAGTCTACCCTCAGTCTTGCCTGGCTGAACAAAGTGACCTGAGCCACTCCTCATAAGGCTTCCCCTCCAGACCCTTCCCATCCTTGTGGTCCCTCTTTGGAAGCTCTCTATCAGCTTGATGTCTTTTTTTGCATTGTGGTGCCCAAAACTGCACACAGGACTGGAGGTGAGGCCACAGCGATGCAAAGCAGAGTGGGACAGTCCCTTTGACCAGCTAGCAATGCTGTTTTATTTATTAGTTTCTCTTCTTTCCTCAACACTTCCTTTCAGGTAAAGTGTGTGCTGTCTTTGCTTAGAAGGATGTTAGGGCTGAGCCCTGGGATTCCTTCTGCCTCTCTTTATCCATCCATCTGAGGAAAGGTCCAGCTGTAGCTCTTGCTAGTGGCTGAGTTCCTGCCTTGTCAGATGATTAAGGGAGTGGTTCCTGTGGGCAGTTGTTACACCAAGTTGCACAGTGAACACAGTCTGGTTGCCTGTCCTTCCTCATTTCAGTTAAAGAAGCAATTCCAGATGATACAATCTGTCTGAATCCCTCCGTGACCTTCCCTCCGTCCGGGAAGATGGCTTTGAATGCTAAACCTGGCTCAAAGAAAGGAGGCAGATTCAGTACTTCTACAAACAAACAAATNGGGGCTCTGCATGTAAGAGATTCTGGTGTTGGCTGTAATCCCTGAGAAACAGCAAACAACTCCAGAACTTGTTCTGGGTGATGTCTCATACCTCCTCCTCTCTGCAGCTGGTCTGCTGCCTGTGCTGCTGTGGCACCTGACAGTGACATATTTGTCTGGCTGCCTTGGAAGTCTGTACCTCTGTGCTTTTGTCCCTCTATCCTCTGAGCATCTTTAAATCCTTACTTTATTTCCCTCTCTTCCCTATTTTTGTCTGCTCTTCTTACCTTTCCCAAGCACCTCATCAGGCCCCTGCTTTGGCTTTGAGGGGAAATGCAGCATAAAATGCTGCCTGAGGCAGGCACAGTTGGAACTAGATGATCTTTAAGGGCCCTTACAACCCAGACCATTCTGTGATTGTTGTAAAATGCAGTGTCTCCACTTAATCCATCCACTGGGAATGTAATAACAAGCACAGCTGAGCAGAGCTGCCTCCCCTAAGGTGCTGAAAGAGCATATATGAAGGCATAGGTAGAAGAAACACCAGGTGCCAAAAACAGTATGAGAGGGGTTATAGGAACTAGTGGCTGGAGATGGAAAACTTCCCTAGGGAATGCCAATTTAATTGTCTACTAGATAATGTGCAGTTAAAAGACAAGAAAATTAAGGTAGACTGTTCTTGCTTTTTGCATAAATTAGAAGCACCAGATAAAATCCAATAGTGTAACTATTTCAGATCTAGATCTTTCACTATGTAATACTGAAGAGATACTGAACTACTGATTTTTAAAGCTTCTCAAAGGACAGAATTGTCAAAGGTAATCTTATTAGCAGGAAAGGAAAGGATATTTGGGGAAAATCTCTTTCAAGTGCAGGCCTGCAAGGCATTGTCAAAAAGCATAGCAATGTTTCAGTATTCTGCCTCCATTATTAAGCCCTAAGGAGGAATTGGTAAACATGAATTACTCCTGGTCTCAGAATAAACCTCATTCCAGAGGTTCGTTGCTGTTTAGCCTTTCATAGAAATGGTGTTCTGTTCTTCTCACTGCCCTTTATTGAAACTGCAACATCAACACAAGTAACTGCATGGTGCATGTATCTCTGTTGCTAAAGTATAAATTTTTATCCTATGTGAAGGGACTCTTGCCAGTTGTCCAAATTGTGCTGCAGACTCACTGGAGTCTACTTTGGCATTCTACTTTGATCAGATAAAGCAGATTATTTAGGACTTGTGTCTAGTCAGGTTTTGAATATTTCCATGGATGGAGACCTGGGAGCTCCATAACCTCCTGATTTAAAAAATTATAAAAATGATCCTAAAAAAAAAGTGGTTCAGTGTGTGCTCCTTGTCACTTATCGCTGGGCACCGTTGGGAATAGTCTGTTTCCCTCCTTTTCTTCCTTTCCATCAGGTATTATGCACATTTACAGGATTTCCTTTGAGGCCTTTTTTCCAGCTCTTTCAGCCTCTCCTCAAGTAAAAGGTACTCCAGTTCCTTAATCATCTTAGTGGCCCTTACCTGGATTAGTTCTCCCAAGTGTGTCTTCCTTGTCCTGGGGAGCACGGGAGGAGACCCATCACTCCACATGTGGCCTTACCAGTGCTGAACACTGAGTATCACCTTCCTTGACCTGCTGGCAGCCCCCGTGAAGCATCCCAGGGCACCACTGGCTGCTGTTGATGTAAGGACATGTGGTTGGTTCATGTTCAAAGTGGTTGCCCCTGGGCCTTTTCTGGAAAGATGCTCTCCAGCTGGTGGAGGAGTGCTTCCTACCCCAAGTTTATGTGCTGCTTCCCAGAAGGAGTGTGGATGCTGGTTGGAAGAAGGGCAAGTGGCTCTCTAGGTCTCGTCCAACAAAGGAGAGGATTGGCAGTGGGACAGAGGCACTGCAGATCCTGTCAGAGCCGCAGGAGCAGGGAAGCAGGGATAGTAGGTGTCATCCCAAGGAGGGTCACGTGTTGCTTATCTGTGAAACTTCTACTAGGGCTCTGTGCTGCACCTTTGGAAAGGCTGGTGTCTGGGGAAGTGAGGTTTGCCTGTGCTCCCAGGGAAACGTCCCTTAAGAGCTTTCCTTGAGGAATACATATCCTTATATATCTATGTGTGTTCCTGCATCTTGCCCTATGTCTGAATTGCAGCAGAGGAAGCTGCTTTAACTGGATGGCAGTGCTTAATGCCACTGTGCAAGCTCACCAACTTTTGTTCTTCAGGAATATCTTGAGCCAGTCAGTGTTGTTTCCTCTGGGCGAGGGAGGATCCAGGCATCCCTGGTGCTGCCTGAAGCAGCATTTGGCCTCAGCTCCACTGTCTGCACTTCCTGAGGATGACTCGGGCTTGTATATGGGATGGTGGAAGCAAAGAAAGCATGGTTAATTCTCCTCTCTTGAGGGAGCTGGGGCCGTGAAGTTGCCCTGAGAAGCCTCTGGTAGGGTTTCTCTGCTCACAGTGTTAAGGCAGGATGTTGCAATGGTCAGGTTGCTTGGCTGAGTGTGGAAAATTTGAGGCTGCCTCAGACCTACAGCTCTTTGGATCAGCTTGATTGCAAGAAGCCTTGGCCATTCATGCAATCATAGAATTGTTAAGGTTAGAAAAGCTCTGTAAGACTGATTCCCACTATTCCTTCTGCACTGCCAGATGTACTCCTAAGCCACGTCCCCAAGTGCCACATCCACACACCTTTTAAATGCTTCCAGGGATGGTGCGGTGATGCTATAGCCTCTGCTGCTCTTGTGGCTGAGTGACCTTTTGTAAGGCTGGAAGCTGCAGCAGAACTTGCTGAGAGCTGCTGGACATAAAATTAAATTCACTGTGATCACAGGTATTTAAATTGTTTATGGGGCTGCACAGAGAGCAAGTACATGTCAGAGAGAGCAAGGAAAAAGTCAACTTTTTTGCCATGCCATTCTTGACAAATAAGAATATTTGCACTGTGTAATTTATGATACTTCTGGAGAGCTCTTTTATTGGAAGAAATGTACACACACTTGTTGCACGTACATAGAAAGGGGTATGGGGAGCGTTAAAATGTCATTTCTTGTAAGCAGACTCATTCTCCCAAATCTGGAAAACCCTGTTTCTTGAAGGAGATCACACACCTGGTCTTGGAAGGTCCCTGACATGCTTTGAGTTTCCCAAGGTGACCCTTTCTGCATTTGTTTTGTGGGCTTTGAAGTTTTCCACATCAGACCTGTCCTATTTTTTCTATCTTTCTGTCTGTCTTTCTATCTTTTTTTTCTTTTTTCCCCACGACAGAGGTTTGTAATGAGCTAGTCTTTAGGTCTCTTCTAGCCGAAACCATTATATGATTTCTTTGATTCTCTGAGTGTGAAATGGCAATACCAAGCTCCTGACTTAGACAAGGCATTCTGCAGTCCTTGTGACATGCTTGACTCAGAAATCCAGGTTCCCTGTGGCATTTCAGCCTTGGGTATAAAAATAACCTTCAGCTGCACAAGTGGCTTTAGGAACAGTGACACACTGGGCTACCTTGAGCATCTTCTGTGTGCCTATTTGTGACTGAGCCTTTGAAGGGCAGCCTCTGTTCTGGCTAGGACTGCTAAGAACATGCAGGTGGGAAGGATGAGGACCTAAAATGGAAAAGGCCTTGGGCAGAGGAGAAAAAGGAGGTACTTTTACCTTGTGGAAGGGGCTGATGTGCCAGCAGTGCTTAGGACACTGTAAGGAAGGACAGACTTTGTCTCCGAAGTTGCCTTTCGCAGCCTACTGTGCAGATTGTAACTTCCTGGTCACCTCCTGAGGGGACATGCTCCCACCTCAAATGGACCATCACTTGTGTGCTTCTGTGAGCTGAACTCTGCTGCACTGGGAGGCCTTGTGCCCTTGCTGGGGCTGCTTGGAGCCTGGGGATGTTTACCCAGCCTGATGGAGCCATGACCTTGGTGCGAGGACACGAACTGCACTGCTGCTCTGGGTTTCCAATGGGAAGCTAGACTTGGAAGCAAAGCTTTGGGAAGCTAGGCCTTGCTTCAAATAACCAGGTGATCTGATGGGGCAGAGAATGTAGATCCCACTTTTTGTAGGATGCATTCCACATTGGGACAGGAGGAGCACTTGCATGCTGGAGTAATTATTAAGTGTGACCAAAAATAATGTAGCTTGTTTTAGATTGTGAAAATCAAGTGCTGTGTCCATGGAGAAACCTGCAGCAGGAGCTGGCACCTTTTCTTCCAGCACTGATTCCCAAGCCTGCTCAGGGTGTGGCAGGGCTTGGACTGGGCAAACCCAAACATGTATCTTCTGTGGCCACATACAGGTACCAAGCTGTCCCTGCAGGCTCTCCTGACAGCCAGAGGACAAAGAGATACAGCCCCCTGCCTCTGTCCTTGCCACCCCCAAACCACACTAGTCACACTTGTGACACACTTGGTCACACTGGTGACCCTTCTGCATCAATGCTTTTGGGAGCAGTGGAGCTGGAGGTTAGTGATCGGGAGCTGTCAGTGGGATGAGAGCAGGGAGCTGTGGAGCATCCTCTCTGCCAGAGGACATCTTGGCTGGCTTTTTGCCTGACCCATGCTGTCCCTCATCTCTGTTCCTAGAGGCATAAGAACACCTTCAGGAGTTGTGCACTGACAGCTGCCAGGTCACAGCACTGTTGCTGTGCCCCTGGAGATTGTCCTTACCATTTCCCAGGCTCTTTCATTGGACAAGAGTAGTGCGCAATTTACGAGTGACACTGTGTAATTTTAAAAAACAATGCAAAACCACACCCAATATTCTGCTTTTGGATGTAGTCTTGACTTCGTTCATGAACTCATCCCACAGCTGTAGGCATATGCTCATTACTGTTACACAACTGAGGCTAAAGTTAAAACATCTGTTGTTATTTAACTTCAGTTTGCCAAAATACTATGTTTTAAGAAGCAACAGCTTTACTGTTATGTATTATTGGGGCTTTGGAATAATAATTAATGTTACATGTTGTTTTTTAATGTCTCATAGCCAAAGTGGAGCTTTGCAGGAGGGAGCAAATGCCTGGTGCTGAAGGACTGTCCTCTGTCCATGTGGCACTGAGCAGGTTTATTGAATATTTCTGCTCATGGCCAAATGCTCCAAGCAATGTAGTTTCCTGGAACTGTCAAACCCTCTTGGTTGCGGAGCCAAAATTGAATAGTAAGATCTTGGGGCAGAGAAGCCTGTAGTGTTACAGGCTTTAACTCAGTCCAGCTTCTTTCTGAATGCCTAGAAAGGATAAAATGGGGATTTCTAAGGTAGGATTTATAGATATATTTAATCTAAGGAGTTCTTTATGAAAAATAGTCATATGTGTGTATATATATGCACATATATATAAATTCAATTTTTATTTTTAGTCTGAGTCTTAGCAAAAACTCCTCAAGATTTCTGAAATTGAGGAAGCCATCCTCAAAAATCTGCTTCTCTGGTCATGAAAGCAGGATCCTAAGGATTGCCAGGAGTAGTACCAAATGTTTGATATAGGTGGCAAAAAGCTATTGTGTTTTTTTTTAACCTGTTTGTATTTGGCATGTCTTGTACTGCACTAATCAGAGGGAAGAAAGAAAAAAATGTTCTTGCTAAAACAAATAATTGTCAGGTTTACAGTATGGAAATTACCCTTAGCTTATGTAATGGAGTTTGCTTACCTTTCCTCTGTGCATAGGGTTTCAAAGGCGAGTGTTGTTAAATTACCTGTGGAATGGGTTGGAGAGAGGGATTTAAACTCTTCGGATTTCATAGGAAAATAATTAAAATGGAGCTGCAGTTTGGCTTGATCTCAGAGGTGCTTGCAAGCTAAATAAAAATAAAAGACTACCTTGGGGACAGTCTGTGCTGTTAATTAACTAGCTAAATTCTGCCTTCACTGTTCTCCAGCGGGTTTCCAGCGGTTTTGGCACTCGGCATTGCAACTGGAAGCTGCCAAGCACAACTTTGCACCTTTAAGCAGCTGAACAGTCTTCTGAGGGCAGGCTAGGATATGGAAATTGGATGTCTAGGGAGCCAAGTGATGGAAAAGGGCAGGAGCTGGCTGCTGGCAGAGGAGGAATGCAGCTCCTTTCCTCAGGCACCCTCTGGTTATCTGTGGCCACCTTCCCCCGGCCAGCAGCAAGGTTGGGTTCCTGCCAGGAAAACAGCTTTTGTGTTTCCTTAAATATTCCACTACCGTTTTGGGGAAAAAAACCACCAACCTAAACTTGAATTGCTGTTATTACTAGAGTTTGCCAGCTGGCTGAATTGGGCCTTTTTATTTTCATTAAAGAAATGCTGCCAGGCGATGTTTTTCCAATGAAGTCATAAGTGTGTTTCCAGATGAGGGGCAGATCTTCCCGGCACTGCCATGGCTAAAATGTGGGCAGGCAGAGCAGCTGTGGTATCCTGTGCAGGCAGCCTTCTGGAGATTGCTGAGGTGGGATAGTAATTCCATAATAATAAAATAATAATAATAATAATAATAATAATAATAATAGTATATGATAATGGACTATAATTTGTCCTTTTTTGCCCTGAAACCACAGAAAATGAGGGATAATTGAGGGTGGGCACTACTCAAAGTTGGTTATTGGACCATGTAATTTGTTGTTTCAGCATCTGCTATGATACCACAACGAACGTGGTTTTAGTAAGTACTTTTTGGGAATTTATTTTTCTGGGAAATGAGGCTGTGGAAGCTCCAGCTTCCTTCTCCCTGTCTTAGAAACTCAAAGCATGGTGGTGATTGTTGGTTTTATGGAAAGGTCTCCTTAGCCCCAGCAGGTTTTTTCTGTTCTTAAGAAATTACTAAAGGATACTTTTGTTTAAATCATCCTAAATGATCTGTAGCTTTGGAGAAGTTACCCTTAGTGAGTTGTTTTCATAATTCTGTTGAACTCATTTTCTCTTTCTTTTGAGGTGGAAAAAAGGGTACTTTTTCTTCCTCAGACTTAAGAATAAGCTAAAATGAATGGCATGATCTTTGGGGAGCTCGTTACTCTGTTGGAATTTTGGTATTTCCAGCACATTTCAGGAGAAAAGTTGGCTAAAGTCAGTTTTGTTTTAAACACATGACATAAGATACAATTTTATAGCACTTGCAAAGATCTCCAGTAAAAATATTCGTGGTGGTATTTTACTTTATATTGGATATCAGTGCTCAACAGCTGCTTTCCAAATACAGAATTTGGTAAATAGTAGGTACTAGTCTTTTCTATGATCTGCTAGTGACTAGCTGCTCCTTAGGGCTGCCCTGGATATATTTCAGAAGTTTCTCCTTGTGAGAGTGGGGAGGCCCTAGCACAGGTTGCCCAGAGAAGCTGTGGCTGCCCCTTCCATGGGGGTGTTCAAGGCAAGTTGGACAGGGCTTGGAGCAAGCAGGTCTAGGGGAAGGTGTCTATATGCAAGAAGGGGTCTTTGAAATGGGATGAGCTTTGAGGTCCTTTCCAATCCATACCATTCTGTGATCCTGTGCTGATGATCTAATCTACTTGCTTGTTTCTTGTTTTTTAGCTCACAGCAAGACAATTTGATTTGTTTGGCTAAAAGTTGGGGTGCAGGGTAGCCTCTGGATCTGCCCGCAGCCTGCCTGTCATGCCAGCAAGCTCCAAAGCATCAAGGTTGAACAGAATTTGTTATGCAAGAGCCAGGCTCCATCTCATGTGTCTTCTCTTCCAGGTTTGGAAGAAAAAGCAGTTCTTTCCAAAAAAGAGAAGATGAAGCTGAGGAGGGAAAGATGGCTGCAGAGTGAGTATTCCTGTAACATGGCATCACAGAGCATAGTTCTGATGGATCTCTGTACTCTGGGTTTGGGTGACAGTACGGGAAGAAGCTGAACGCTTCTCTGAAATCTTCATCCCTCCCAGCACTGGGGTGAAATTTCCAGGCATTGTTTCTCAGTGTTCAGCACCAAGACTTAGTCATTGTCCCAGTTCTACTTTTGATTTTTTACCATGTGTAATATATGTGACATAATACATAAACCCTTTGTTTATCTAGGAGGGCACTGTGCCTATGTAAGTTTAGCATGTTTTTCTATCTTGTAAAACTCTGGTTCAGATGTGAGTAGCTGTCTAGTGGACCCCCTCCTTACCTAGGAGCCATGGGGATGGCAAGACAGGCTGGAGCTGAGCTCCATGCTGCCACCAGCCAATCCCAAACCTCTGTGGTGAGACCCTACAGTGGCCTCTCCTGCCCCTTCAGTGAACAGAACTCTGGACACGGCTGACTGTGTTACTGCTCTTTCCCACATGCTACAGGTCAGTGAACCCACTTTTACCAGACAGTCTGGCCTCTCTTGAGGCAGTGAAATATGAGCTAAACAAACCCAGCCCATGGCAGAAATTCTTCTCTTCCCTATTTTTGCTCTGAGTATCTTAGCACTGTAGGGGACTATGCTGTCCTACCCAGTGGGATTCCTTGTATCACCTGAAGCTCTTCTTGGGACAGGCTTTTCTCCTTCTTGCCCAACAGAGCTGGATGTGGCTTTCTGCTGCACCAAATGCTCTCTGTGCCTGAGCTCTGAGCCCAAGTTCATTAACCTTTGATTTCACCAGTTGTACTGAAGGTGTGTCTGCTCTTCTTAGATAAAAAGGTATGAATTTAACACATACATGAGTGTGAAGGAAGCCTCCTCCCAAACAACCAGCCAACAGTTTCTGCATGCCTTAACATCTTGCCTGGACACAAAACACAGATGGCTGTGCTAGTCAATGTCAGCCGATTTGGAAAAGCCCAGGAGAACGATCCCTACAGGGTCTTAATCCAGCCCTCCTGATGCCTTTGTAGCATCAGTCTTCCCCAAGATCATGTGTGCTATTTTGTCCCTGCTGTGGCCTCTTCCCCTTCCTCTTGGTTCTGAAATTACTAAGATGTGGGAACTCAGGTGAAATGCAGAGGCTTTGCTTTGAGGAGAACACCAAGACAGTCAACTCCAGGCCAAATGATCTGTCTTAGGAGATACTAAATGTTAGAAGTGCTTTACAGGCACAGAAATACTTAATAACTCTACCAGTTCTTTGTGGAGAAAGAGCTTTTTATCACCCAAAAGACAACCTAGCTTGGATTGCTGGAACCCAGCTTGGATTGCTGAAGTTATCTCTACATCTCTGTTTTCCTAAATCTGAATTTGTTGTTTCTTCTTGTCCCAGGGCTACTTTTGTGACACTGGATGCCAAGACCCTGGGAACAAAAGATCAGCCCAGTAGTGCAAATGCAAAGCTCTTCCATTCCAATAAGCAATTTTAGGAGAGACTAGAGAGGGGAAAAAACGTATGTAATGCTTCAGACATTAGAAGTATGCACATTTAAAAATACATGTATTGCATGGCTCCTCAGATGAACAAGATTTCATAGGAAAAGAATTTGGGATGTTTGCACAGAATCAGGTGTCTGAAAATTTTGAGCACATACTGTTTATGGAAGCATTGAAGTAGTCAGCTTCATAAAGCCAGACCAAAAAAAGAAGTAATGCAGAACAGAAAGCTGTGTTCTTGGCAGGGATTGCTGTGAGGAGAAGTGTTTCTAATCCTGATTTGTCACAAACGTCCATGTACAGCAGAACTGTAGTTCATGAAAAACTGTTGCTCTTTGACTCAGCTGAGTTGGAGAACAAGCAAGGCAAAGGTATTAAAGGAGCCAGCCACTGAATTTGAGTTCTGCTTCCTTGACTGTGGGAGCAGAATTAGACACAGGATTGTGGTCTGTGCGCGGGACTGGCTGCTTTTGTGCTCCAGAAATACTTCTGGCTTCTGTGGCCATGATGCCTTGGGAGCTGTTGTCCTCCCTGTGTCACCAACTCGGCCCCGTGGCTTCTGGCACACTGCTGCGTCCGCATAAGGAGTTTGTAGCTCAGCACTGAGGCACATCCTTGCCATTGTCTAAGGGACTTGTGGGTGGGGCAACTTGGGGTTCAGCTGGAGGCTTGTAGCAGGGCTTTTGTGGGCTGTCCTAAAGGACATACTCTGCTGATGCTTACCCTGGAAGCTGCTGGCTTTGAGAAGCTTGGGCAGCTGTGGGACTTACTGCTACTTCAGGGAGCCTCAAGGACTGAGGCAGATGCCTGTGGCTTTTAATGCCCACCTCCTAAGGCAAAGAAGGAGACAGATGTAACATTTGTGGAGCTTTCTGTGCCCACACCCTTGTCAGAACTGTTGGTGGGAGACCGGGAAACGGGGTTCTGAGAAAAGCCATCTGCACCTGCCACTTGGTGCAGTGCCTTTCCAAGGGTCCAGTTTATCCAACATCTGACTGCTTGCACTCCACAGTGAGTCATGAAGGTGGAACCTCGATTCACTTCAAACTAAGTAAACTGACATTAAGTCCATCTCTTCTGCCTGTTCTGGGAGACTGTTTGCTCCCAACAGCAATGCAGAGAGGGGGCTGTGCCTATTTAAAGCCAGGTGTGGAGTTGACTGTATTTGGGTTGTCCCTTTCCCTCTTGTTTCCCAATGCCACACGAGGTCAATGTGGTTTTTCCCAGACCAGGGCTCCTGTGCCATTTTGCTGTGAGCAGTGAACAGTGTAAGGGATGGAAACAGACAAAAATCCATCTGGGAATTTCACTTCCCATTGCAATGTTAGAAGGGATGTATATAGTTACAAGCAAATACATTGATGGAGGGAATAACCGAGTGCATTTTGCTCATTTTCCCTGGTTTAAATCACTTCTGTCCTGTTGTAAATGGTAAAACAGCTTATGAATTTCTTAGCTCAAGTGTTATCTCCTGCAGATGTTTCCCCTTTTTCCAGTAATGCCTTGTTTCTGGTGCAGAAATAGAAAGTGTAAAGATGGCCAAGCAAAAGCAAAAAGCTGAAGCGAAGCGGAAAGCAACACCTGTGGTGGGAGACATGCAGCCCTTGATGGAAGCCCTGCCTGACCTCTCTTACCTGACCACAGGTGGCAGGGGAAGGAAGCCTCTCAAAAGGTAGGTGCCATTTAGAGATGGGCTTTGTATTTCCCTTCTTCCTGCAGCTACAAGCTGTCCTTCAGCTCAGCTTGTAGCTACAGGCAATGGTCAGGAGAACATGGTCTCATTTGCAACTCTGTTTTAACCCTTTTCATATTTCACTTGACATAAGAAAGATGAAGTGTGTCTTTTGAACCCACAGCTGAGAGGGGAACTGTATTGCTTGGATGAGGCTTGGCATGAGACAGGCTAGGAGTATCCAGATGTCCTGGGAATTGCAGGAGTGGCACATATGTGTCCACACTGTAATGCTGCTGAGCTCACCTGATAACCTCATCTTGTGGTGTTGCAGCCTGACATTCCATCCTTCCAGACCTTCATCCAGGCTTTATCCTGAGGCAGTTCAAGCCCTTTGAGCAGTGCCCTTTGTGCTCTGGCCAGAATCTTTGTTGTCTTGTAGTGTGACTTCGGCCAAGAGCACAGCTGAGTTGGCTGTTCCCTGTGCACTGTCAGCTCACTCTCTCCCTATCCCAGACCTTTGCCAAAAGTCTGTCCTTTTAGAAGCCCAAGTTGGCACAGTGGAGGTAGGAGTTTTACATGGGGTGATGTCACCTACATTGCCTGTGACCTGCTAACCCCAAATCAGCCCCCCTTGGTACTGGCATAGAGGAGCTATAGGTTCTTCTTCCACTTGCTGGCTTCTGGCTTTCTGAATGTCTGTATAGAAGTGTTTGAAATAATCAGAGGAGGCCTTTATAGGATTTGAATCATTACAGAAAGGAAGGGTAATACTCTGGTGATTTGTCAGCAGTATTAATAAAAGATTAGATTCTCCAGGAATTTGATCTCCTGCAGGGTAAAAGCGCATTACAGGGTGGTTTTTATTCTGTTTTATAATGAATGAAGGCAATGAAGTGTAATGAAGCTGAGCTGCTAACAGGGTCCAAGTGAACAGGCAGCGTGCTGGTGGTTTTGAGGAGAAATCCAGTGGGGAATGTACTCTGGAATAACTTTCCTTTAGGCTTTGTCACCCTCTGCAGAGCTGCTCACCTCTGAAGGGACTGCCATGGTGACTTGGTGGCACACACAGATTTGCAAGCCCCACTCTGGTGACCAACGGGTGCCATCCAGCTTAAGAAAGGATTTTCCTGAGCTTCTGCAAGCATTCAGGCAAACTAGGACCAGAAGTGGTTCCTGTGCTGAGCTGTTAAAAACGAGGAGAGGAAAATCAGGAACTGATTGAATAGAGATGGATGATGGAGATGAGTGAGGTGAAGGAATGTGGGGCAAGGAGAGTAAGAAGAAAGGAAGAATGGGGGAAAAAAGGTAAAATAAGAGGATGGAGGATAGCATACCAGAGAGGGAAATAGGAAGAAGAGGTCACTGTAACAAGAGACCAGATCCTGCTGTCTTGAAGAGGAGGTGAGAAATTGTTGTGTTTCCTGACCTTTGCAGCAGATTGGGTGGTGGTGGCCGTAGTCCTCAGCATCCACCAGTATGGGATTATTCCTCCTTGATCCCTGCTCCAACAGAGGTGGGATGCAGGGCTTCTTACAGGTTCTTGGCCTGTGTGCTGGGGCTCACAGCCCTGTGTTTCAGGGTGAATTGGGGAGGAGCTACTGCACGGAGGCAAAGCCTTTTCTCAGCCTCTTTCTCCTGTTAACTTTCGTAACTGTATAATCCCGAAAAATGGAAATTTCTTCTTTTTTCCTTAATGTTGAATTCTATTTGCAACTCCTCTTGTGCACCACAATTTCCAAAAGCAACCTCTTTGCTTCCTGTGTGTCCCTTGATGGGGCTTAGTGCTGGCTTTGTGATAAATCTCTGCTGCTACTTGGCACGAGTGATAGTATTACACCTCTGGTCTCCTTGGACTTTGCCCAGGAAAAAGGAGTGCATAGAGAATTACCAGCTATATCTTCTGCTGTGCCTCTTCTACACATATTGCAGCATTCTGCATAACAGCACATTACATCCCAGTGACCCCACTGCAGGAACCAGAGCAGGGCTGGCAGCTCCCTCCTCTTGCTGAGTATCCATGGCGCTCCCTGTAATGGATGGCGGTGGAGGCCGGAGCGATGTCAGCAGGGAACATGAGCTGTGCAGAGGTGACATGGGTGGTGGGGAGGTTCGATGGAATCTTTTCTCTAAGCAATGGGATCGGTTTGACCTGAAGGTCAGTGATAAGCAGAAAGTGATCTGGGCATGAACAGCTAATGACCAGTTCTGGCACTGGGTGATCTGGTTTTCCTGTAATGCCTCCTGCTATGTCAGCCTCAGGTGGAAGGAGTTTGCATTTCCCTGCAATGCCTGGCTATGGAAATAATTGCCTTTCAGGACAATTTCCATGCAGGATAATTAATTACCTGTCCTTTCTGGAAAGGCAGATGCAGAATCCCTGAACTCTTTCCATCTACACAGCCATTGCTAAATTAATGCTCTAACTCTCACTTGTTTTGTTTCTTCTCTCCACAGCAACATAAAAGCAAAGGCAGAACCAGTAGACTTCTGTCTGATGAAACAAGCTCAGAAACATCAGCTCCTGTAAGTACCCAACTGTCAGTGTCCAGTTCCTGCTGAGCCTCGTGGAATGGTTGAGACTGGAAGGGACCCTGGGGTCCCGTGGGGATCACCTGGCCCAACCTTCCCGCTCAAGCAGGGTCACCTAGAACTGGTTTCTCAAGACCCAGGTCCACTTGGCTTTTGAATATCAACAAGTGTGGAGAAGTTAAATGTGTCAAAGTAACTCCTGGACTTAGTCTGGCAACTCCTTATTCTCTGTCTATTGGATAGTTTATACTGCCTTCATTTTCATGAGAACTTCATTTTCCCTCAGCACAAGGTCTCCTGGGGCTAGGCTCTGTGATCTGGCAGTGTTTGCTTTCTTGTTGCCTGGATTTCTGTCAGTTTTGAGCCATTCAGCTTTAAACTGAGGCTAAACAGTCAGGCTACAGATCCAACACTGCTCTCCATGAATACCTTCTCTGTCAGAAAGAGGCCAGTGTTGATGCTGGGATGCTTCTCTTGTTCAGTTCTGCCTTGCTTTACTTTTTCATGGCCTGGCAAGTCTGTGCTTCTTGGGAGGGAAAAAGTTTGGAGGAAGGTCCTGAGGTTTCTTTCCCAAGAGAGGTTCCATAAGCCTCCTTATTACCCCAACCCAAGCTTCTGGAGCATTGGCTCCTCTCTCTGTTTCTCTGGCAGGAGCACTGAAGGGAAGGGCTGTGCTTGGCAGGGGAGAGTAGCTGAGTGCTACCAAGTGTTTGTATGGTGAGACTGTGGAGAGCCTGGCAATCTGAGAGAGGTTCAGATGCTGTAGTGGATGTGGCTGTGTGAAAACTCATGAGGTTTTTTTATATGCCTGCTCTGTTCTTGTCCCTCCCTGCTTGCTTGCTTTTTGAGACAAGGTCATTTCCCCAGGAAGCAGCTGTGACCAGGCATGCAGAGGTAATTCTGTCATACTCTGCCTGTGGTGTCCAGCTAGTGTTGCATGTAGGATTCCCAATGCTCAATGTTCAGCAATAAAGAGAGTCAGTAGATGAGCTCTCTAAAGAGAATTTGATTTTGTGCTGGTGCAATCTGAAGTATTTTTCATTCCTGGTGATTCACTAGATCCACAGCCTCTTGTTTCTGGTTTACTAAGGAAAAGCTCTAAAAAAACCATTCCCTTGTGATGCTGGACACTATCGTAATTGTTTGTGTCTCTGTGGCATGAGATCAAAATCTCTGGCTCCCATGAAGCTGGCAGCAATTTGAGCTTTGCCCTTGGCTAAACTGAGTTTATTCTTGCACTGTCTTTCTCTGAGATTTACACCCAGGATCACTCCGTCTCAACAGAAATCTGCTGCTTTTTTGGTCCTTATCTGCTCAGTTCCTTTCACATGAGGCTCTTAGACAACTGGTGTGTTATTTTTCTTTCCTCAGAGAGGAGGAAATGACTCGGTTTCATGAGGTTATCACCGATCCCCAGTACAGAGCCAACCCTCTCCTGGCCATCAGCAAGCACCTCTCGGAGAGACTGAAGCAGGGGGAAGAAGGAGAACCCCAGCCCTGCTTCAGCTGGACCCAGACATGCTCAGGCTGTGAAGGAGCACAACCCTGGCACAACGGCCCAGCAGCTTCGGTCCTTGGAAGCAGTTCAGCAGATGATTAAAACCAACAGCCTTGCTGTGTGCTGTGCCAAACAGCCATGTATCTGCTTTCTGTCATTCTGCCCCGTCTTCCTGACAACTCTGAGAAGAGGTTCTTGCTTGCTCTGTTGAGATGGTTCAGGACCCCAAACCCTGGAGCTCAGGAGGCTCTTGGGGTTATTCATGACCAGTGCTGCTGTTCATAGACAATTGTTTTCTGTGAGAAATTTAGCTTTGGAATAAACGTACTTTCATACAGCATTGAGCTTATCTGGCTTTTGTTTTGGTAAATAAGAATTGAAATAGGAGTTTATTTCCTTCTCTGGAAAAATGACATAAAATAATTGTTCTTCCCATGTGTAGAGTGAATCAGGGGACTGTTACAAGCAATTAGAAATGACTGCAGATCATGTCTAACTCACAGTCTTGCCTTCCTCCTGCCCTGGAAGCATATGTTGCTCATCCCTTTTGGCCTTTGTGTGCTGTTTGGCCTGCCCTGTAGGAAGCATCCTAAAACATGTCCAGCCTGCAGGCCGTGAACTTCAGCTGGTTGTCTTGGGGATTGGGAACCTCTGGAGCAGGCTTTTCCTGTACCAAATACCAATGTTCAAAAAACCCCAGTGAATTTTCATGGGGGACAACTGAAGGCAGGGCCATTCCCTATTAGAGAAGATCCTGATTTTGAGACCCAAAAATATTGGTGCTGTCTTTTGAACCATAAAAAAAGTTTACTGATGCTTCTTAACCTTGGGAAAGCAGCCTACTGCCATTGACTCTGACCCAAGTTAGTGCCTGAAACAAGCTTCAATGGAAGTGGCTGGAACCTTGATCATACTTGTCTTGCCTCAATAGTAATGCTGCTGCTGTTCTCTTTCTAAGATGGCACTGTTGAACAAAGGCTTTGTCAGGTGCCTCTTGGCTCTGACAGTGCAGACACTATTGCTGACTCTGCCTGTTAGAGAAATACCTCTCCTCTTCCCACAGGGATGTGTCCCATCCTCCATTCTGTTGCTCTCAGGTTGGCCAGCCCCAGCCTGCAAGGGAGAAAAGGTGGGGGATGAAGAAGGCAGACATCCAAGAATTGAGATTGTTTAGCCTGGGCAAGAGAGAGCTCTGGGGAGACTGAGCCCCCACCCCCAGTGCCTATAGGGGCTTCAAAGAGAGCAGGAGAGGGGCTGAGGACAAGGGCCTGGAGGACCAGGACAAGGGGGTATGGCTTCACACTGCCAGAGGGCTGGGTTGGATGGGATATTGGGAAGAAATTGTTCATTGTGAAGGTGCTGAAGGCCTGGTATAGGTTGTCCAGAGAAGCTGTTGCTGCCCCATCCCTGGAAGTGTTTAAGGTCAGTTCGGACGGGGCTTGCAGCAACTTGATCTAGTGGAAAGTGTTTCTGCCATGGCATAGTGTTGGAACTGGATGAGCTTTAAGGTTTTTTCCAGCACAAACCATTGTATAATTCCCTCATTCTGTGATTCTAAGTACAAAGGAGGATGGAAAACTGGAAACAGCAATGAGATAAGAAAAGGAACAGTAACAATATTAGTAACAAAAGAATACAAAAGAGAGGGTGATTCATGTACAGAAATGCTAACCTGACCCTGAGACAATGAATGATGGCAGACAATATTACTATGTTTTTTCTTCGACTCCAAACTGGAGAGTCCCTACCCCTTGTCACAGTATTGTCACAGTACAGCTGGTCTGAGCTGCACAAGGTAAACCTTGCCATAGCACAAATCCAATTGGGCTGGCCTAGTCCATTCCAGAACAAGTCCTGGATAAGTTACAGGGGACCCTCAGCCATCCTCGTTTGAGCTTAGATGCAAGCACAGCAGTGGCCAGAGATCTGAGAGAGATCCCAACCCATCAGCTGTCTGAGCCTGGGAGAGTCAAACCCCCTATAAAGAAGGGCAGCCATACAAAACTCGTTGCTGTTGTCACATGGATCTCAGAGAGCTCATGTCGTTCCTGTCTCCAGCCAATGACCCCACGTAACAACCCCCCATCCTGCTAATGGTGTGAGGTGGAATGGAAAAATCCCTGGGTCCTAGTCAAAACTTGAATATACCTCTGCAAAACCAGCTCCAAGCACTTTGGAGCCCCTAAAGGCATCGCTGTCATGAGGGGCTCTGTGTGTGTAGGTCTTTCTGGGGTGGCACCAAGGTAGGGCTACTCCTTGGGCTGCGTGTGGATGTCCCAGCACCTTTAGGTGGCTACAGTCAGAGCTGGTCACTGGAAATTTGGACACCAACAGTGGCGTTCAGCACTTTTTTCTTGCTCAGCCTGCTTGCTGGATCCCATTCTATCCCTTCAAACCTCTGGGAGCCAAGAGAGCTGAAGCCTCATTATCTGGGAAGCGAAAGAGTGACTGATCTGATAGAGATGTTGAGCAGGGTGACCCCCCTGTTTTTACTGCCTGGCAGCTGTCCTCACTTGGCGATGTTGGGCCAGTGACCCCCCTCAGTACCTCCTATGCCCAGGCTGGTGGCCCTTGATCTGCATGCGCAGCATCACTGTGCAACACATTCACATCTTCCCTTCACCTTGGATGGGCCAGCACCCACTCGGCTGTGTGTGTAGCTCTGAGCCCGCTGTTTGGAATTGTTGGTCCCGCAGGAATTTAGCAGCAGTTAAACATGTGAGTGTTTAGAACTCCAGTTCACAGCCTGCTGCTGCAGGCATCTCCTGCCCCCGCCATCTGAGCAGTTGAGCAAAGGACTTAAAATCTGCCAGGAAACAGGCGTCTGAGACACAGAGTCGCCTTCGCAGTTGGCATGTTTTCAGGATGATAAAAGCTTTCACGCCTTTTTTTTTCTTTTTTAGATAGTAGGGTGGGAAAAAAATAGCTTCCAAGCTGTAAGGAGTAGTTGTGCCAGAGGGGTGGGTGGAGGCCCAACCCAGCAGCTCCAGACTTGGCAAGAAGTGAGTAAGCAGTGAATGCGCCTCAGCTCGGCACTGGAGAAATTTGGGGCTACTTTTCTGAGCTGTTCTCTTTCTTGTTGGGGATTTCGCCTTTGAAGGCTGTTCATAGAGCTGTGTCTGAAAGTGGGAGCCAGGGTATCCTGTCCATCTGGTGGTACCAGTGGATATTTTCAGCTACACAAAAAGCAGTGGGTGGAAGGGGATTCTCCCTTCCCATTAGCTCATGAGTAGTGTTGTTGATGTGCAGGGATATTTTTTAATATCCCTGCTCTTACTACTGCCATGTTTCTCCGTGGTACATGCAATGGCCCGTTGGTTGGTTCCTGCTGGAGCAGGGCTTGCATCAGGGCAGCAGCACAGCTCAGAAGGGTGCAGTGAGTCACACGGATGCAGTCCCAACCTTTCATCTAACCCTACAAAATCCCTTGGGTTGTGAGCACGTAGCCTTCTTCCTTCTTCCTTCCGCTTGCTAGCTTGCCCTGGAAAGTTTTCCTTACAGCCCTCATACAAGCCCTCTTTGCCTATGGAAAATGTGGCTTTTGCTGGGTAGAGAGCACTTTTTCTTGTGCTCTATTTGAAGTCATGAGCTACTTTATGTGCCTATGGCTTTCTCTGATCCCCTGGAGCTAAGCACATGAGATGGCTTTTGCCAGCCCTGTGGGCCCCAGCACTGAGGCACACGCTGGTGCTGCGGGTATTGGGGTGGAACTGGCTTTCTCCAGGGTTGCTACAGAAACCTTGTAGCTGCTGGGGTCCAGGTGGCTTATCCCAAGTGCTGGCTGGGAGCACTGGGGCTGGGGGCTGCTATGGGCTCCTTGAGATGACTGTGAGGTTCTCCCCTTCACCAGCTGAGAGCAGGCCCCGGGTCATGCCATGGTCTGGTGCAACTCCAGCTCTCAGCTACACTTCTTATGCTGTACTTAGGGTGCCAGTGGAAGCTGGTGAGAAGCAGTGGGAATATTGTGAGCATTGGGTCTCTGCCCCAGTATGGTTGCTCTCTTCTGCTCCCTGGCTAGGGCACAGTGGGACTGTCTGCATTCCCATGCATTTTTTCACCACAGCCACTGGTCAGTCTGAGCTTGGAGCCTCCATGGGTCATTTGGGGGTGTATCTGGTTTGCTGTCTGGGGCTGAGGTGTTGTCTCCCAGCTTACAGAAAAAACCTGGACTCCTTACCCTTCCATAACCTTGCACGTGATCAGTCACACCCCACCCAGCCCACAGGAGAGTCTGATTGGGGTACCTTGCCAAGGACATGGCTGCAGGTGCCAACAGACCCCTCCAGCCATGGTGATGGTCCTCAGCAGTCCTGCTGTGGGCAGTGTGGCTGACCCAGCACCCAGGGAGCTCCAGACAGTTTAAACTCCAGTGTTTCCTGCTCTTTCAGGTCTAGAAAGTGGCTGGCAGAGCAGAGACTTGGCACTTCTGCCACTCTTGCATGCTCCAGCACGTGCAGTGAGTGCATTCCCTGTGTGGGATTATTTCCTTCCCCAGATGCCCTCTTTCCTGGCTGATCCTTACCTTGTATCTGTTTCTTTTGCCCTTTATTTACCTCTGAAACCAGCCCAGGTGGGTTCTTACAAGAGCAGCCTTAGGGAACCCAAGGAAATACTACTGCATGCAAATTTGAGCTGTGGGATGGTTTTGGAAGCAGATGAGATTGGCGCCAGCAACTCCTTTCATTGAGGTGTTGCACAAGAGAGGGGCAGTGGTGAATCACCTGATCCGGCCTTTGCCTCAGAGCACAGCCCCACTTGTCCCTGCCTAGAAGCACAGGTATCACCGTGGCCTTTTTGCCTTTGTCTGTTGGCATCACTGCCCTTGGTGGCCGTCCTGCATGGATTTGCTGTCACAGTGCTGTGTCCTGGCCTTTTCAGAGCACTCAGGTAGGATGCATTGGGCCTTCCTTTGAGACATGCAGTTGTGTTCCTGCTCTTTGCTTCCTGACCTTTCACCAGTTACTAATCCCAGGAGGGCTCTACCTCTTACCCCGTGGCAGCTCAGTTTCTTTAAGAGCTTTTGGGTATTCTTTAAGTGCATAAGAGCATTGCCACATACCATTTTGAAATCCCCGTAAAGTCTGGTTAATTGGATCACCCTTATCTCCATACTCACCATTTCCTTGCAAGGGAAAGCCATGCTCTGCATGCTGACTCTTCCCAATGAGATAATTATCTGGGATCTGCTGACTGTGCTCTGAACTATGGTTACTTTATGTGAGGCATTAAACCTGGCTTTGTGTTTTTAGTTTGATAAACAATTCAATGCTGTTCACGCATTTTTTTATGGGAGAGGCAGCTGGTGTGTGGCTCTGTGGTTTCTCTCTGTCCAGTCATTGGGTACTCTGGCAACTCAAACTGAGACTCTGGAAAGGAGTGGTGTTGCTGACAGGGGGACAAGGATTTTTGTGGTGGCTTTCTTTTCCTTAACTGATTCAATTTTCCTTATAAGTTAAATATGTGCAAACATATTTAAATAGTGCAAAAAACCCACACTGCCAACAGTGTTTTTAAGATTTAGACGTTTGCATCTGGATTCTCTGAGATTTTCTGAACTGCTTGATTACAAGTAGCATGCATAAAATATTATCTAAGGGTTTCTTTCTGCTTTAACGATTGGTGTTTTGTGCCAGATGGGGTGTGTTGGTGACCTTGTTTGAACTCAGTATGATTTCTATGTGAACCATACAGGTCTGCCTGTATCTGCTCCTTGTGGCTCGTCATCCCTAAACGTCTGGGGAGCCACGTCCCTGATGGTACTGCCCTAGGGCAATGAGGAGTGGGGTCTGGATGCATGCTCAGTGTTCCTAAATGGAGAATGTCTGTGGTTTAATGCAATGCAGGTTCTCTTTGAGACCAAGTAAGCCATGACCAGGGGTTTTGCTGCTGGTCTGTCTGCTCAAGGAGTGTCTAGTGTGCAGTTTGCTGTGGAGGATGTTGACAGTGGTGTTTGACACGTTGTTTGCCTGATGCTCCCTGGACTTGGTTTCAGCAACACAAGTAGGAGAGGAAGCTTAGACAAAGAAATGTTCCAAACAGGAAGGTGCTAGAAAGTGAACAAATGTCAGGCCCTGAGCAGGTAAAAGCAGATGATGCCAGGATATCCTCCCATGTGAAGGAGATGAAGGAAGAGATAATCACCCTGGTGCAGGCATCCCTTTTTTCCAACTCAGCCAGCCTGGATTGGGGCAGGGGGGATGGACAGACCATTCTCAGCTGAACACTTTATCTGTATTTAAAATGAAGTTTGTCTGGCTTTAGCAGGCACTGTTTGAGAGACCGATGGACAGAAGCCAACCTACAAAAGGGGAGAGGCAAGCAGAGTTGCTTCCCTAGGGGATGTTGCTGCTCCTGGTCCCTCACTCTCTGCAGGCTCAGCAGGGAGGAAGGGGGCTGCTTGGAGCCCTGCTGTGGGACCAGGGCCATGGGGGCTGCAGCCTGATGGGTTTATGAACACATCCACATCCCTGGTACCATGGCCCAGAGCTGTGTCAGTAGCTCCAGGCTGGAAGCAGTGTTGGTGCTCTGGGCAGAGGGGATGTGGCTGTGTTTACAGGTGTTTTGGATACACTTAATCTGAATGTGTTTACAGTTGTCCTGGGTAATGTAATCACTGCTCACCAATGTGACGGTTCATCTAAACACCTTCCACTTCACTGGCAAAACAACTCCTGCCTGCCTCATGATCTCCTTTGCTTTGGGAGCAGAAGGTGTTACTATGGGAAGACACTTAACTCTTCTAACTCTGTTGATGTTTCTCCAAACACCTTTTACCCCTCTGTGTAAAGGTAGAGCTCATGCTGCTTTCAGGGGGGCTGTGCCCAAAACGCCTGATGTTGCTCGGTGGCTCCAAGTGAACACTGGGGACACATTACTCAGAGTGCAATGCAGCTGCATCAGCCAAGCAGTGGATGCTGCAGACACCTGGGGTGAGCTCTGGATGCTGCTGCTGATGGTGACCAGTGAAAACAGGAGCGGTAAACCAATTGAAGCAATCCTTTTCCATGCATTTTTCCAGCTTCTCACGTATCTTGGAATTTTTGAGCTTGTACTTGAACAGTACAGGCTGGATCTTGCTTCCAGTTTTTCCTCCTAATTTTCAGAGTTAACTTTACTTTTTTGTTTTTTTAACTACTCCTTGTCACAATTCCACAAAAGGTCACCTTGGTCTGTCTTGGTGCCAGTGCCTGGCACCTGAGCAGTAACAGCCAGTCTACACTGCTCGTCATGACCAGAAACCCCCCTAGATACTCAGGGTTTAAAAATTGGCCTTGTGTTTGGTTCATGACCTGTTGCTGGGCAGTGCTCAGACTGTCCCCAAGGCAGTTCTGCATTTTGCTGTCTGGTCTTGCCTGCCCACTGTGAGCCCAAGGGCACATTTTGCCATAGGTGGTACCACACAGCCCCATGCCTGTGGCTGCCCAGCCTGGGGTTGTGAGAGGGTGAGGGGTAGCCAGAGTCCTTCCTCTGCTCTGTACTGCAGTTGGGTCCCTGCAGGTGGGGTGAAAAGACCAGGACCAGTGGTGCTTGTGAGAAATTGCACTGGATGTCACTCTTCATCCAACCCCAAGGATGGAGTTCCCTGTGGATGGAGATCCCTGTCTTTAGGATGCGTTCCTAGCCCAGTGTGGGGGCCTCTCTGTCTTGGGGCTGCCCTGATCCAGCTCTTCCCTTGGATGACATCAGGCAGGGCACTCTGCTTGGCTGTCATCCGATCTGTTTGCTCACAGGCAGTCTGGCATCACCATCCAGCCTGTAGACCCAGCTCAGGACACCATGTAGGCATCAGGACACACCTCAGCATTATTCAGCAGTCTAGACAAAGAGGTTACTGCAAGAGGAGCTGCCAAACTGCCTTGAAGCATGTGCTGACCTTAAAAATTCATGTTACAGAAATTCATAAAGCAGCTGAATCTTTGATTAGGCAGCTATGCTCCCCAGTTGTCCTACAGCAGCAGCCACCACCCTGGTGAGGATGCCATTGTCCTTCCACAGGACTGCCAGCTTGCCACTCTGCACAGAATGGGTTAAACATCCTCCCACTTTTTGCAGCATGGATTTGGAAACAGGTTCCCAGGCTTGGCAGCTGCCCCACTGAGGATCATATGGCGACAGCAGGGAGAAACTACTGAGCTTGGATCTGCTGCCAGGGCTTTTCAGGGATGCAGCTTCTGTTGGGTTGGTGGCACAGAATGGTGGAGGAGGTGCTGGGTCTGGCAGTACATCCACCACATCCTCAGGTGAGGTTAAGGACTCTAAAAGTAGGTCTGTATGAACTGGCATGCTGGATGCAAGGTGTGTCTCCAGTATGGTGGATATGGGATGGAGAATCCATATTGCGGAACTGTGCACCAGGACCAGCACACAGGGTTATATTCAGCACATGTGGGGATCCTAAGGAGCAAGACCAAGTTTGCAAATCATGTTTCCCTGAGGTGGAAAATCACTGTCAGAGTGTGGAAATCGAGAAGCTGTTTTTGACTTGTGGTGTTTGAAATTCACCATGCTCAGTTCTGTGAGTGACTGCCTAATATTTCCAATTTCCCAGGACTTTAATGAAAAAACCATTGTTGAAGAGTCATTCATTTATTAAAATGGGTTTACAGAAAACAAACCAAGCAGAAAAAAACCCCAACCAATCAAACCCCCCCCCCAAGGCTTGAATTACTTTGGAAGACTGTGATGTTTCATGGGCACCAGCAACTGAGTCATAGTGGCTCAGCTCAGCAAGGCCAGTGCTGTTTGAGGGGGAGCCCCTTTCATTCCCCAGTGGCAGGGAGCCAGCCAATCCATGGTGGAGCTGGGTCTGCCATTGAGTGGCATAAGGAGCCTGGAAACACGCTGTGCCTCCCACCCCACTCTTGTCCCTGCCACATTTCAGGGTCAGATTGGAAGGGACCACAATGGGTCACCTGGTCAAGCAGGGTCATCACCCAGAGCACATGGCACAGGATTGTGTCCAGCAGTGATTTTCCCAGCATCCTGGTGCGAAACAACCTCTTTGGCCAGTGACACAGAGGTGGAACTGAGGAAAGTGGTTTTGTTTTGTGGCTTCACTGCTGATCCTAAGGCAGGGAAAAAAAAGCAGTAGTTAAATTCCCTGAGCATAAAGTAGGATAAGGAAACACAAGACAGGCATTCCCAGAGGCGCATCAGCAGCCAAAAGCTGCCTGCCCATTGGTGCTGCTGCTCCTGAGCAGGGCAGAGGCGAAGGGCTGTGCCTGAGAGAAGGAAGTATAAAAATAGGTTATTGTTTCCAGCACTGGCTTTTGTGCTGGTCCTCTTTGCCCTTGCTGTGAATGCCTGCTTGGATCTTTACCCCACCAGGAATGGGGAGAGAAGGAAGAAGCCATGAGCCACTCAGTGCCGCACCTGAAGCCCACTCTGGGCACTGAAGGACATGGTAATGAGGTGTCACCACCTCAACACTGTGGAGAAACAGGTGAGAAAGCAGAGTTCTCAGTACGAAGTTTTAGTAATGCCGAGGTGGTTTATGCAGCAACACGTGTCAGCACATATCCAGGACCATAGGAAGCAGCCTCTGTACCAGGGAAGGTTTAAGTTGGATATTAGGAAAAATTCCTTCACTGAAAAGGTGGTGAAATAACCTCAGAAGGACAGAAAGCTGGGAAAGTTAAGATTTCTCTGACCAGTTGATGCCTGTGGTCAGCTGTGGCCAGGAATGAGATTTTGGGACATGATGAAAGTGCTATGAAGGGCAGAGATGAGGAGTGATATCAGGCTGCAAGCCTGAAAACCCTTGAGCCACAAAAACTGGGAAGAGCAAGGACAGCATTGCATTCCTCTGAGTCCTGCAGCATCCCATGGGCTGAGCTTGGTTCAGGACGTGCAAGTGTCTTTAAACTGCAATGACCTGCAGTGGTTTTAAAATGACAGTGGTTTGGATTAGATATTGGAACTAAATTTGTGGCTGTGAGGGTAGTGAGGCCCTGGCACAGATTGCCCAGGGAAGCTGTGCTTGCCCCATCTGTGGAGTGTTCTGGGCCAGTTTGGACAGGGCATGGTGAAAATAGTGGAAGATGCCCTTGCCCATGGCAGAGGGTGGAATGGGATGAGCTTTAAGGTCCCTTCCAACCTAATCCATTCTGGGATTCTATGTCAAGAGCAAAATGCAAGTCAGAAACCTGCTCCGTAGGTGACCACATGCCTTCGTTCTAAGCCTGCTGTCAAAACAGCCAAGATTTAAACAGTTATTTAATAATTTTTGGATGCCCTGTTCTGCAGGAAGCTGAAGCACTAACACACATAAAGAGCCATACACGTGGTGGAAGCACTGATGAAGTTTACTGATGGAGTTTGGGTGGAGATCTCTCACTGATTTCTGGAAAACACTGTTTGGCCGCCTCATCTTGGCATGGTGGGATGCATTCGGACACGGACACCGCATCCAGGATGGCGCTGGAATGGCAGAGGCTCAGTCCTTGGGCCCCATGGGAGTGCTGGCTGCCCCGGCGGTGGAGGCTGGTGCCTGGACCCTTCGGCTGCGGTGGGTGCGGGGGTGCGTCCCGGCGGTGCCGGCGGGGCCGGGCCGGTGACCNTCCCGGCGGTGCCGGCGGGCCGGGGCCGGTGACCGGCTGAGGGCGCGGGGGGGGAAGGGAGGGGGAAGCGAACAGTGCCCCTCGCGGCCCCGCCCCCGGGTCGGCCCCGCCCTCCCGCTCCCCCAATCAGCGCCGCTCTTCCGAGCAGCAGGCCCCGCCCTTCGGCCCCCGTTGCCATCTCCGCCGCGCGCGAGCGCACTCGGCCCCGCCCCCGCTCTCTCTCAGCCTCGCCAATGGGAATGACGGAGCCGCCCGCGGCCCCGCCCCCGCGCGCGCGGGGCTC